>JAQGAH010001949.1:0-10302 GCA_034696885.1 Lepidocyrtus paradoxus | reverse complement strand
ATGTATATCACTAAGTATAGAAATGAACAAAGAATTCAAGTCTAAAATAAATCCCATGAGGAGAAGTAAGGCATAAAGTTCCTGTAAAGGAGAGGTAGGGCATAACATTTCTGTAACACGAAAGCGGGCATGAAATTTTCGTAACACTTAAGCAGACATAAAATTTTTGTAGCACGGAAGCGGGCATAAAATTTTTGTAACACTTAAGCAAACATAATTTCTGTAAAGAAAATTTGCCTTTCTAAAAAACGGCACCTGTTACAATTATACTATTACTACATAATGATTAATGCTCATAACCTACATTAAGGTAACATAGTCTCATTGAGTTACCTCCTCCTATTTATACAAAAATTACATGTACATAAATGATAAATTTCTCAGATCATTCGATCTAATGAACAGCGGCACCGTACGTAATTGAGAAATAAATAGAAATTGGCGTTGTGCACAATTGTTGCACAACAAATCCCCCCCACTTTTAAAATTGTGAGCGTCCCTTGCGAACGTTTTGAGTTTTGAAGAATTAACGGGCCGTTTTGAAAGGTTTTTTTATTTTGAAAGCGACTTTGGCATTTTATGCAGACACTTGAGTAATTCGGTTTTTGTTACTTGATATTTTAAAAATGTATTAAAACAAACTCCAATACGTCTCCGAAGTCCGCTTTTGCTTGTAATTTTTTGCCTTTTACTGCACAGCGGATTAGCTTGTCTATTTTTCCGATGTCTGCGATTTTTCTTGGCATAAAACGACATGGATTTTTTTGTGTTTGGAATAGGAGAAACTACTATGTTAGCAACTGGATAGATGTCCTGAATGAAGGATGGGCGTGGTGGATTAAGTCCTAGTTCGTTTTCTCCGTTTGATTCAGAGACTTCAAAGTTTTTACTTGAAGAAGTGTCATGATCCAAGTTTTTGTGAGCCAGCTCGGATTCATTGACAATGTGCACTTCTTCGCTACAATCATACAGATTGTTGTCGTCACGTGATACCTTGGTTGAACATTGGTCGTTTGAAAATTCTAATTTAGTTAGATCTTCCTTGGTCAACCAATATGAAGCTTTTGACGGAGTAGAAGTAATTTCGACTTGTGCAAACATTGTATCTCTGTGTTTCTCAATAATGTTTAGTACTTCGTTCCGAGCAGTGGAATCAAAAAACTGCAATAGTTTTGTCTGAATAGAATTAAATCGATTAGTCGATAAAGCCGAATTAATGCCTATATCGTTTGCTTTACGATTGACCATAAGCTTTACCATATAAACGCTTGTGCGTGGCAGAGCTCTACAAAAGAATTGAATATCAAGATTGTGTAAGATCTTGTTAACATGAACGTCAATTTGTTTTCCCAGTTGATCTCTCCAGTTAAAGAGATCAGTGAAGAGAGATTTTTGTGGCTCAGTGTTGAAAACAGACAAAATGTATTTGTTTTTACTTAAATGAGCCATGTAACTTTGCCATTCAGAATTGGCAGTTTTGACTTTCTGTTTACTTGCTAAAGTTAAGCATGCCTGTTTTGACTTTGGGAAAGGTTCATGTTCCATAAAAAGTAACTCATCTTTTATTTTTTTCCAACAATCAAACAAATAATTTGTATCACTGGCTGCATAAGCAACTAAATCTGGATATTCGTTTAGAGGTCGCAATGTCCAATCAGCAGTTTGTGCTGTTTTATCAATGTCTATATTAAGAAGGTTCTTTACCATTTTTTGAAAGGATATTTGAGCGAATGTTGGCCCTCTTAATACCTCAAAAGCTTCTTGTGTGTCCACCACACCAACCATGAACAACTCAAAATTTCTTTGAAGAGGTAGTAAGTCAGATGTACTATGCACTACTTTTAGGATTTCTGAACTTTCCAAAATTGGTCCTAGTAACATCTTTATCTTGTCAAACAATGCTAACGCATCAATGACGTAATTTGCTTGTGGTATTGTTATCTGAATTATAGAGACCAGTGGGAAGTATGTGTCCGAGAACATTTCTGTATCCAGCATGATCGCTGGTTGCTGAGAAATTTTTGCTACAGCATCAACCAATTCAAAACCTTTTTCTATTATTATTGTTGGTCTTACTGCTACAGATTCTACATTAGTCAACATGCTATCATTAATCTTCCAATTTTCAATAATTGATTGATAGGGATGCACGTTGGTTAGTTTTTGATGATTAAGGTCACGTCTCCATTGTAGAAAACCGGTTATAGTGTCATGAGGTCTGGTTTTTGATGTGCCCCATTTCATTCTTGACTGAAGAAATTGATGTTTCTTATTTTGTCGCTGCGACATCTGTAATTTAATAAATAACGTTTATTACAGACCATTAATTAGAAAATTTATTTGAAACAACGTTTAAACCCAAAGAATGAGAATATGCCTATTTACATTCATTATTAATATTAAAAAGTACTACGGAAATATAGTTTTCCCAATAATTATTCTAGAAGAATACATAACTCTTTAACTAAAGTAAATATAACTTACGCTAATGACATTTTATAACTAATGTTAACCTAGAAAATTCAGAGTCTATTGTTTACTTAAAGATTTCAGGGAAATATTCAATTGTAGCAATCATTTTGTCAACCACATTTTTTACCACCGTTTCAATTGTTTCTTCGTGACTATCTAATTTGACTTCTTTGTCAATAGCATCGATCTCGATGATCATTGGTTTGCCATTTACCAGCTCAATGTTCTTTAGTTTACAAAAGGATGGAACCTTAACTGATGTTGAATTTATTTGGCGTTTAAAGTAAGTTTTATGAAGTTGTTCTTTCCCTTCTTCGATAACGCAGTCGCATTGACCTTTCTCAATGAACAATTTGCACAATTGATTTGGCTTCATTTTTATTTGATGAGAACTATTACTGATTACTGTAGATGCCTTATTGTATCTTTTGGTTGGGAAATTCGCCAATGCAGAGGAGCTCGCGGCACAGTCTGGGGTAGTAGCCTTAAGTGAACTAAGTTCACGTTTTAATTCTTCCCCTTTTCTGTCCTTTTCTAGCAATAACAATGCCTTGTTCCGCCTAAGATAATTTTCAGCCTCACATTTCTCAATAAAATTTCTATCTTTTTCCATTTTCTTTTGGCTAATCATGGTTTTTCGTTGTGGAATGTTAATGTCTGGGTATTTAAAGTACTCTGATTTATACAAAGGAGGAATACCAAATGGACGTGTCAACTCCACATCTAACCAGTTATGACCAGCTTGTTTGTCTGGTTGCATGAAATGCAAGTCTCTACTAAAGACCAAAGACTGAAACTCAGGTTTAGTTGCCCGTGGAGCTTTCTCCCTTGTATGCTTCTCATGGAAGCTTTCTCGTAGAGGCTTGTGAAGTGATTCTATGATTCTTCTACCAGAACGTGGAACACCAATTACAGTTTTGTGAGTACAAGGCTCAAAATCAATCCGCACTTTAAAATCTAATGGTGCATCCAATTTAAATTTTCTAAAATAGGTTTGGTCTTCATCAAATAATTTTTCTTCTTCTATTTCTTGAGTTGACCCAGTTTGGTCAGCCGAAGGATCTGATTGTAAAAGCGACGATGTGTCATGGGTATTTAACAATTCCTTTTGAACTGTTTCACTCATCATCGGCAATACCACTGGTGGTATAGGGATGTTTTTATCGTTGCAAGCTTCAAAAACTTTCTTTGCATTTTCAGCCTGTAATCTTCTTTTCTTATATATTTTCGCATTTTTCTTCTTTGTCCTCTTGCTGCCTTCTCCTGGATTACCCATTTCTGTAATAAATTAATAATATGATTTAGTGATTGAATTCGACAAGTCGGTTTATGTGGATCTTATTGGCAGCTTGTTTTGTCTCAGTGTGTTCTAAATCAAAAATATGGTCAGATATTTTATTTATTATCTTATATGGACCCTCTACATTTGGCATTAAAGAAGATGTTACTCCTTTTTCGGAGCTGGAAAGTATATGAGTTTTATACCACACTAGATTTCCTATTTCAAATGTTCTTTGTTTAGACTTTTTATTTTTAAACGCTAGACTGATCTCATGACTTTCACTCATGTTTTCACGAGCAATGTCATGGATCATCGTCATTCTGTCTTGTAAGTCTTTTGTCTCCTTAACCTTCGATGTTGCTATTTCAGCAAGATTATCAAAAGGATGGCGGAGCTCGCGACCAAATGTTAGATATGCAGGAGAAAATCCCGTTGATTTATTTATAGCACTTCGTAGTGCAAAGGCGATTTCATCGAGACATTCGTCCCAGTCATTCTTTCTTTTCATAAGTGCTTTTACCATAGATTTAACTGTTCTGTTAAATCGCTCAGTTAAATTTGCTTGAGGGTGATATGGTGGGATATAATACGGTGTTACGTTAAAAGACGTTAACCATTCTGCATAACATTTTGACGAAAATACCGTGGCGTTGTCAGAAATTACGTAACGCGGAAATCCAAATCTCAGAAAAATATACTTCAAGCATTTGATCACCTTCTGAGATGTAGCGGCAGTAAGAGGAAATAGTTCCAACCAGCGACTGAAATTATCCACTACGACCAGGATGTATTTGTTCCTGTTTCCTGAATTGCAATATGGACCAAGGAAATCAATTGATATTACTTCCCAACGTGCATCAACTTCAATTGGTCTAATTGGAACAGGTTGTATGTGAAGAGTTTTTGACTGAACACACTTCACACACTTTTTAACGTAGTCTGCTACGTCCCGAGCCATGTTTGACCAATAGACTCTCTGCTCCAATTTAAGATAGGTTTTTTGTTGACCAAGGTGTGCACTTAATTTGTCGTCATGGAATATTGATATGATTTGTGTTTTAATTGATGCCGGAATCCATATTCTAAAATGAAGATTTTCCTTTTCCCATATTTTATCTTTGGGACCCCTGTAGCGTAACAGAAGACCATCTTCCACTAAAAACGACATAGTAGAAAGATACTGTATCTTTTTTCCGTCATTACAATTTAGAGAGTATTTCCCCAAAAGATGAGACTTAATTTTGGATAAAAATGGATCTTTGTCTTGTTCTTTTATTATGAACTCACGATTGATTTTTGAGTTTTCTTCCAAAAAATATACTTCATCTGTGACTGCTCTACTTAGCGCGTCAGCAGTTTTTATTACAGAACTTGTGCCGGGTTTATATTTGACAGTAAAACTATATTGCTGCAAAGTCATAAACCATCTGGCTAGTCTTCCGGTGGCATTTTTCAAACCACGAAGAAAAGTAATGGCCCTATGATCGGTTTCCAGTGTAAAATGATTTAATTCAATATAATCTCGGAACTTTGAAACGGCAAATATTATTCCTAGTAGCTCTAATTCACTTGCGGAATATCGTTTTTCGCAATCTCGCAAAGTTCGCGAGGCGAAATAAACAGGATACCGAATGCCTTCTCTTTCTTGGCTTAAAATTCCAGCAACGGCAATATTACTTGCGTCAGTAGTAATTATAAATTCTTTTTGCAAATCCGGTAAATAAACCTGAGTAAATGAAGCTAGTCCTTCTTTCAGGTGGTCAAAGCCTTCTTGACATTCATCTGTCCAAACAAACTCGATTTTGTCACTAGTGAGTTTATATAGTGGGCATGCCATTTCTGAAAACTGTGGCAAAAATCTCCGGTAGAAAGCAAACATGCCTAAAACCCTCCGAACTTCCGTTCTGTTGCGGGGTATCGGAAAATTTCGAATTTTTTCCACTTTTGCTGGGTCTGGTGCTATTTTACCTGGCTTTATTATAAAACCTAAATATTTCAGCTCTCGTCTACACAGTTGGATTTTCTTTTTGGAAAGGGTTAAACCCGCAAGTTTGAACTTGGACAAAACTTGATTTAGGTGGTCAAGATGCTTTTCAAAATTTTCCGAATATATAATGGAGTCGTCAAAAAATATTAAGACAAAAATGTACAGTATTTCAGCTAGTACTGTATCCACACATCT
Source organism: Lepidocyrtus paradoxus (assembly GCA_034696885.1). Lineage (NCBI taxonomy): Eukaryota > Metazoa > Arthropoda > Collembola > Entomobryomorpha > Entomobryidae > Lepidocyrtus > Lepidocyrtus paradoxus. Next base: position 4,366 of record JAQGAH010001949.1, on the reverse strand, counting down.
TTGGAATGTAAATGGAGCAGTTGCAAGGCCCATGGCCATACGCTTGTAGCAATATACTCCAAAGTGACTACGAAAAGCTGTTTTGTGTCTGTCTTCAATGTCAATTGGAATTTGAAAGAACCCTTTGCACAAATCCGCGGTGCTAAACAAATTGGCCTTTCCCAAATGCGACAATATCCATTCTATAGTTGGAATTGGATAATTTTCCATTATGGTAACATTGTTTAGAGGTTTAAAATTTGTCAGAAAACGAGAAGATCCGTCTGGTTTTGGAATTACAAATGAATTACATTGCCAATCGCTAATGCACGGCTCTATGATATCATACTCAACTAATTCTTTAAAGGCTGCGTCAAAATGTTCTCTTTTACCGGCTGACATTGGCCAATATTTTGCTTTCACTGGTTTGGAGTCACCGGTTGGAATTCGGTGAGTAACTACATTGCAGAGGCCGGGAGCTTCTGTAAACATATCCAGATACTTCTCCAATACAGATCTCAATTTTTCTTTCTTTTCTTCCTCCAGTTCCTGTGGAACCAAAAAGCAGTCTTCCTGATCTTTGAAAAGACTTTCTAGATTTTCTTCTAGTTTACTTTCCCTCGCATTAATGTCTTCAAATTCATCTGCCCATGTGAAGAGAACAGAAGCTGGTATATCTACCGAGCAGGTGAGTTGTTCCTCTAAAAGCAAGGAAAACTCATCAAGCTTTTGCTGATCAACTTCAAAATAATACGAAGATTCTTCTGTCTCTTTTACTGTAGATTTTTGTTTTGTGAAAGGTCCCCGGAATTCAATAAAAGGTATCAAATTTAAGGATTCCGGACCAAATAATATACCGCCCTCGCTGATAAAAATACCAATATTTTCTTTATCAATTAAATCTCTACCAATGATAATATAATCTATTACATCAGGAACCATGACAAATTTGTGAGAGCGTTTGCTTTCCCCAAATGATATGTTTAAGGTAATTGATTGAAATGCATGCGAGTTCCCGAATAACCCATTAATTTTTCTAGTTTCTTTTTCGGGTTGCATTTCTTGTTTGTTTATCATTTCTATTATTTTGTCCCCAACAAGAGATAAACTACTGCCTGTATCTAAAAGGGCAGGGAAGGTTTCACCTAACACTGTGACTTCGATACAAGGAAGTTTGTTTGTGTTGGTGGTAGACATTTCAATTTGAAAGGATTCGTGACTTTTCCCCAGGTCTATCGACGACCTGGGGACCTTAAGTTTCCCTGGTTCTGTGGTGGTTCGGGGCAATCACGAATCATATGATTTCCCCCGCAACGAAAGCATTCAATGATGTCTGGTTTTGGTGATACGCCACGATTTTGATCGTTACCAGCATTTCCTGTTGCATTATTGGGAGTTAATCTCTGTCGGGCTGGACTGGGCTCACGAGACGATTGTGAGTTTTGTCGACTATTCATAACTGTGTTTCGATTTGTATCATTTCTGATTGATGGACTGATCGGACGGATTTGCTGTCGCTCTTCATTTGGATATCGACTGTCCCTCACTTCGCTACCAAAAGAATTATTTGGAGCTGCTGGGGGTTGATTACCTCTACTGCCATTCAATAAAGAATTGTTAACATTTTCTGATCTGTATTGTGACGAATTATGATCTCTTTGATCAAATGTACCCCTTCTTGATCGATTATATGACATTGGATTGCTATGATTTGGCTCGGAATACATTGGCCCATATGGAGAAAATGTCACCCGTCTTTCATTTTCGTATCGGGGTCTTTCTCTATTCTGATCATATGATCTAGGATAAGGACTCGGTGGATGATATTGTTCATTACGATACCATGGAGATGGTGACCGAGATCTTCTTTCCTCAAATGACAACGGTTGCCAGGAAAGTGTAGGCTCAACTGTATTTCTAGTTGGAGGCGGCCTGTATGCTTTTGTCCTCTCGACAAGCTCATCCACATATTCTGCTTGTAATTTGAATTCATACAATGACCTAAATGTTGACAAGTCCCTAAAATAAGCCGAATAATTTGGATTTAAACGAGAAACAATTCTACTAATGACCTCGGTGTCACTAGGCGTAAGCTGAAGTCTTTTGTAATATTCCATCGTTTTTAGGATGTATTGTGAAAGCAGTTCATCGAGTCCCTGCGTTCGGGCATCAAATTCTTGTTTTAATCTTTCAACATAGTGATGGCTCTGAAAGCTCCTGCGAAACCTTTGTTTAAAATCTTGCATGTTTGATATCACAGAATATTTTTGTTCAAATAGAAGCCATTGATTTGCCTCGTCTTTTAAAATAAGAGGAAGAATTCTAGAAATTAAATCTGCGTCAGACAGAAATGACGCTTGTTGATAGTTATCTAGTTCCTCTAGAAATTCATATGCAGATTTTCGGTCTCTATATCCGTAGAAGCATGGTGGTTCTATATTCTTTAGAAATGATCTACCACCTCGATTATCATTGTATTGTGCTTGGTTTCCTAACAAAGGTTCATATTGTAGGCCCGCCATAGCGGAATGTTGGAGCCGTTGATTAGGCGCGTGATTGTAATAATGTGGCATTGGTATTTGACCACTGGTAAATGACGGATGGGGATTCATTTGATGTTGTTGACTCTGCATAGCCATTGAGAACAATGGATGTTGTTGGCTATGCGTTACTACTGTCGGACCTTGTGAAGGCATGACAGAGGAAACCATGTAATTTGAGACTGGCGGAGGAGGTGGTGGCATTTGTTGTGCACCATAGGAAATTGGAGCAACATTTGCATGACTATTACAAGTTACCACCGGAATATTTGAACCCATAGTGACAGGCATATCAGGTTGAAATGGAGGTTGAAAACCTGAATGAGATGCATTATTTAACAACCGAGCTCTATTTTGCAAGTTTTGTTGGCTATGTATTGCTGGGGTATTGACGTTTGGTATGGGTCCTTGAATTATTGGGATATTTTGTAGATCGCTAGGAACCCGTATATTAATGTTAGATGCCTGTGTGCTGGCAGAGAATAAGTTTGGTGGTTGGGCGTTACTCATGGGCGGCAAATTGACCGCCATCGAGTTGCTGGCAACCGATGAGTTATTCGGCTCTGCACCATTTGTATGCAAATTCTGTAGAGCACGATTGACATCATTTATGACCTGGTTTCTTGGTGGAATTCCTAAGTCCACCAACCTTTCTTGAGATGGTCGCCTTGAAGCATTTTGGCTATTATGTGGAACTTGCATTGCCTCGGAATAAGGAGGTGGTCTTTCTCCTCCTGTTGGAGGGGAACGTTCTACTGGCATTGCTAAATTTTGTTGCAACACGCTTTGTGGTCTTCTATTGTTATAGTTTAATTGGTAAAGACTAGAGTGTGGTATGATCCTACGTTGAGCTCTAGTTATTCTTCTTGGAGTTGACCTCATTTATTAATAAAGACCACATAAAACTAAAAATTTACTAGCTTGTGACTTTAATTTGAGGCTGAAAGTAAATTATTGTTTTACCTTCGTTCAGTCTTTGTATTCTCTTATCAGGGAATGCTAAGTTGGTGATGTAATGAGGTGCTTCGTTTTTTCTTTCAGAAAAGTATTCCACAACAAAATCTCTAGCTTCAAAGGTGAATATATGCTTACGTTGGAATTTATCAGTAAATGTGGCAAAGACCTGAAATGGAAGTTTACTAACCTCCTTTATCTCTTTTAGTTTGTAATGTTCTTCAAAGTGTTCGCCTGTACAAACTGTTTGTTTAAAAACGTATGGTATGAACCATGAGGAAGCTAATTCTGGACAAATGTTAAGCCAGTCCATGGAAGTGTAAAATATTCTTACAAAAGTACTTCTCCGTTGTTATCTTTTAACAAGGAAATTCTAATTTATTCAGATATGCCTGCTTACCTTAACGGAATACTCGCAATTGAGTCGTTAGGGACAGCACTGCAATTGTACTTCGCTTTGTTCCCAATGAGTGCCAAGCATAAATATTCTTGGGTTGCTTAAAAGTGTTTTTAAGGTCTGGCTTTTTTTCTCTACAGTAATAATATTATTTTTTTTGTTTAGAACTAAATTACCCTCGATTTTTCTCTCTTATCTTAAAAAGGTCATTCTCACTTAAAATGGAATATTACAAGTCAAGTTCTTAAAACAAACTTGCTGGTTTGAGGTGGGCCCTATGTGTCATATATATAAACATACTTGCGTTCTTTGAAACAAAATTAGGTGGCTAAAAGGAAATTGTCAGTTCTTGCCACTAATTTTATAAAAGTAGTAAGTGTAAATTACTACAATTATGTATTTAGATTACCGGGGGCGCCAATTTATAGTAAGATTTTCGCGCTTGCCTCCGAAATGCCCGAATTTCTCCTATAAATATCGGAAGTAACTGACCGGG
>JAQGAH010001948.1:0-10305 GCA_034696885.1 Lepidocyrtus paradoxus | reverse complement strand
GCCGTGTACACTGATCCGAGAAAGGCTGGTAACGCAACGTCTTCAATTTTCCTGACACCCAAACCACCAAGACGTGTTGGTGGTTTGGGTGTCAAAAAATTATCGTAATCCTAGGGACAAGCCTTCTTGTAAGAAGGCACTTGCATTTAGTAGGAACATATTTGTTGACGCCATGCGCCAGCTCCAAAAAAATGTTTTCAAAGTGAGGACGGAGCCATACGCTAAAGCACTTTCAAAATGATGAAAGCTGTTTGTGTATTGAATTGACCTTGTGTGGAAGATCGTGTGAGACGACAGTTCTATTTTGCTGCCTATATTTAGCCCTAGCGTTAAATTATGCCTTTCTCTTGTCAATTTATACCAGTAGTATGAGAGCAAATATATTTATTTACTTGCTCTAATCCAGTGCAAGATTACAAGTTTATAACTAGGAAAATGCGTCTTAGCAAATTACCCACATACAAGTAGTTCGTAGTTCTTTGAATCTCATGGCCATCGCCATCACCAATTATGCAACACTAAGATAGGCTATCTCGTTCACAAACTTGAAGAAAAAAATGCATAAAAAATGGCATGAATGAGTCGAGACACTTTAGCTAATTTAGTTAATTATTTCACTTGATCTAAGTATTCATGGCATAAAAGTAGAAAAGTTATTTTTGCATACTCGTGAGTCGTAAGGGGATGGATGTGCTAGTAGAACCAAAACTTTGTTTTAAATGTTACCGAAAGGGTTATTATCGTATTTAGTTGCTAATGAAATACTTCTTTTTTGTTACTTTACAGATATAAGATAAATAACCAAGAAGGCTACTTATAGTCTACTTCAACTACAGCGGCATACCCAACTAAGCAGCAACTAAGCAGTCGGTTTTATTACTTCCATTTTCGGAGAAATGGATCGTGTCATGGAGCAGATGGAGGGGACGAGGAAGAGACATAAGATCTATGTTAATGAGGATGGATATCCTATTACAACTCAACATCGGAGAAATCAGTCAGATGGGTATGTGATGGATCGAGATGATGATGATGATGAAGAATATATGATAATTCTGACGAGAATGAAAATCCGACAATGTAGCTTGACGTGACGTTCTCAAAAGGGTTATGCTATTTATGAAAACGAATGTGTCCATTTGTTGATATAGCGGATGTTATTATTTATTTTCCACAGAAATACCAGCGATGAACTGGATGCGAATGCGTTGATTGAAAAGCTTGTTGATCTGAAGACTTTGGAGTTTGAAAGTTTGCCAGATATATTAACACGAGATGATGATGATGACGACTTGGAAGAAGGTGGGGGTCTAACTCTTCCAGCAACGCCCTTGGATTCACCCAGTGATTCAGAGGTATGCATGTCGTAGGATCACTTTTTTATCATTTCCTAAAATAAACTTTTTTTCCTATTGATTTCAATTAGTATAAGGTTGGTGATTTGGTCATGATCTTTGTGCCTAATCTAATCTTTTAAAAACTTTGTTTGAATTAGGTTGATCCAATTCTCATGAACAGAGAAGATGAGGATGATGACGAATACGAATTTTGTTTGCCTCAACTTAGTGCAGCTACAGAGCAAGTAGAAGAGTTTGCTAGAAAAGTATGGACTGCTGGATGGAACTGTTGTCATTTTCGTGTAAGTTGCATTATCCTTATGAAATGTGTTGGAATCATCAACGCAATGCAAAGAATGTCTATTGATTGCTTGTCTTCTCTTACAGGCTTTACCAAATTGGCTACAGGACAACGACTTTCTGGTCCGTGGCCATCGTCCACCCCTTCCTGACGTAGCGGAATGCTTTAAAAGTATCTTCAGACTGCACACAGAGACAGGAAACATTTGGACTCACTTATTGGGATGTTTGGCTTTCGTCGGGGTGGCAGTATGGTTTCTCACAAGACCATCGTTGGAAATTCAGTTGCAAGAAAAATTAGTGTTTACAGCTTTCTTCGTCGGAGCGATATCATGCTTAGGACTCTCTTTTGCTTTCCACACTCTTCATTGTCATTCAGAATTTGTAGGAAAACTTTTCAGCAAGTAAGTTGAGATATTCTACGCAAATAAAAAAAGTGAAAGTTTATCAGAACTTTAAAATTTCAAACCATGTGCTAACAACTGATGTATTTGTATTTTCAAATAGGTTGGACTATGTTGGAATAGCACTTCTCATTATGGGCTCCTTCTTCCCTTGGCTGTATTATGGATTCTATTGCGAAAAATCCCTTCAAATATTTTATTTCAGTGTGACTTTTGTACTTGGTTTCACATCAATCATCGTTTCCTTGTGGGACAAGTTTGGCGAACCAAGGTTCCGACCTCTCAGAGCAGGTATGTTTTAATGGCAGAATGCAATGGAATAGTAGAAATTCTATCATATAATTAACGTTTTTCATTACATTAATGTTTATTTTTTCGTTGCAGGTCTTTTCGTTGGATTTGGAATGAGTGGTGTGATTCCAGCAGTGCACTATGCGCTTGCTAAGGGTTGGATTCATGCCATTTCCAAAGCATCCCTCGGATGGCTTATCTTAATGGGTGTTTTGTATGTGCTGGGAGCTGTTGTGTATGCAGTGAGAATACCTGAAAGGTGGTTCCCTGGAAAGTGTGATATTTGGGTAAGTCTTTACAACCAAAGCAGTTAGAAACTTTTCATCTAAAACCAGCACCGATCTTACTAATGTAACTAATGCAATGATTTTATGAATTGTTTATAGTTCCACAGTCATCAATTGTTCCATGTCCTGGTCATTGCAGCCGCGTTTGTTCATTATCATGGGATATCAGGTACGTAATATCATAGTTATTTTATGACAAGTTACTATAATTCATGACGATCTTTTCCTAATGACAGGTTTATTTATTATGAAATTTATTGTATTTTTTCAGAAATGGCAATGCATCGACTGGCACATGGAGAGTGCGAAGATCACCCATATGAGGCGATTACGTTGTAAACGTCTTAAAAATCGCTTATTAATCTAATGGTTAATAATAAACGTGTCTAAACTTATTTAATCAACCAAATTCAAACAAACAAATTGAAACTATTGAAAGTGTAATATCTTTTGTACTATTAGTGAAAAATCAGAAACCAACTACTCTGAAGATCTGCCTGCATAATATTTATTCTTTAAAGTATCTCTACTATAGCAATTCGATTTGCCCGTTATTGTGCAGGGTCGGCAGGATGCAGATAAATATATGAAGGGTTTTTTTGTGAAAGAAACGGTGCTAGGACAGTACTTTTAAGTAATAAGGCTATTCACCACCAATCCAAACAAAGACAAATGTCCCATTATAAGCGGTCACTGGAAAGACTTAACCTAAAACTGAGGCAGACGAAATCATGCAACCCCGCGTAATGACTAGAATTGGTGATGATGATCAGGAAGGAGTAAAAAAGGATAACAGCCTGTTTCAATAAATTCTTCGTCGCTTCTGTTGACCCCATGAAATCATGCGTTTGCTTTGACTCTGGTCATGTTAGACATTTTCTGTCTGCAATTCTAAACCTACACTTTACAGCTAGAGACCTGTGTCACAGCATCACAGTTAAGATGTAGCCAATAATCCTAACGCATTAGTTGTCTGAAATACATTGTGCTTTTTGATTTGACTCAAATCATACAAACTTTAACTAGGAAGACAGTAAGTTTCAGAAAGACTGTATAATACAAGGTTCAAAACTTGCTCGTTTTGACCAAAGTCGATAATTGTAATCTACGCGTAGATAGTGATAGGAGCATGGTCGTATTCCTTTTCCTATGCTTTCCATTAAACATTATTATAGTTACATAGAAATACTAGATAGCCTTAAAATTATAATATCCAATTTATTTCTCCCGAGAATTAATTGTTTGTGGGCTAAATGTATTGTCAGGCACGATGTTTTGCTGAGAGATACAAAGACAAGTCACCTTAATATCCGTTGAAAGATCCAACGACCCCTGATGTAACCAAAATATTTTATTTTTTATATTCACTCATAGCTAATAATATGCATCCAGACATTGTTTTTGAATCCAGCTTATGTCTGCTGTTGTAATCAAGGAAGATGTGACAGTGTCACACATATTATGTGTATCTAGGTAAGATTTTTTTTGGTAGTTTATAGTTTTCCAATTTGAAGGGCCTAGAAAGAAATTCTACCCCAGTCTAATTCGTAATTCATAATAACATTAGCCGTTTCTTATTATCATCCATTGATTTATATGTACTTTCAATTCAATTTTTTTTGCCAGTGTCTGAACAAGCTCTGTAGTTCGATGAAGTGTCGATTTCATTTCAGATTATCTCAACTATATCTTTAAAACATAATAATTAAAATAATTTAACTTGCTGTATGTATGTATGAGTATCAAATATATCTATTCTGCGCGAACCGTATTCCATTGTAGATGTAATGAAAACAGAAATATATATAAATGCCCTGTTAAATAATGAATATTCATAAGTTTGTAGAAACAGATGTAAAACTAATATTGGATAAGAATAAAAAAAATTATGACTTGAAGTCATCCTGTATCTTATAGTATTGAACTGATGTGACGGATTATGCATCAAAAAAATCATTATATTGATTATGAAAAAAAAAATTACACATAAAGTGAACAAGTAGGTAGATAAGTATGTGCGAAAAGTTAAAGTGCACAACAATTACTGTAAGGTACACCCACAACACCACCTTTTTTTCCTGTCATATAAGAGAGTATATAAGACACACTTGTGAGTCCTCTTGACATGGATTAATATAACTGTAAAACTTATTCAAAACAAATACATCAAACTACTAGTGAACTATATGATGTGATGTGATATGACATAAAATGAGCATTTTCGTCTTGTGAAATACATATTGTAATTGTATACTTCAAATGTAGGTATAATATGAAATAAACGAATTATAAAAGTGATTGACCTGAACTCATGCTCCCACTTTCCAATGTAAAATCATTGCATAATACGAAATCCATAATAATTACATATTGCATAAACGGTTTATTATTTTTGCATTTGGAGTTTTAACCTTTTCAGAAATTATCTACATCCTACATCTCATATCTGGCAGTTTGGGACTGTCCCATCGGGACCAGTTCCCGATTTTTTCCCTAATTTCGATTACAGCTCCCCTATTATTTCACGCTTTGACAAAGGGAAAGTCAAGCAATCGTATATTGTGCACCTCTCTGAAGCTTGAAGTAGATCGTATATCGTATCTTAATTTAATAAACTTATTTTATTATATTTCATGATATTCAGACAAATTAAAGTATAGAAATTTAACTAATTAGTTATAAGTGTAATAACCCCATATCATTGGCGTATTAAGCCAGCAATTAAAAAAATCAAGCTCAAAACATAAAATGTGTCTTTTTTATGAAATATGCATGCTAAGTATTTCTTAAATTGATAGCCATCATGAACTTTATTACGTAATAAAAACGCTACGTTAAATACATCAACCAGTAACATAGGCTGTTCTCCCATCTTCGTTGTTCTTTGTTCTTTATTGATATGTAGCAAAACAATCTTTTAAACGTTTAAATTATTTTGTTGACTTTCATTCAACTATAATTTCAAAATCTCAATCCCTCTCGTATTTACTTATAAGTTATAACTATACAGTATAGTTCGACGCCACTCACGCCACATAACGATTTTGCTGATTTCACAGCTGAGGTTACCAAACACGTGTGAACAACGAAGGGGAATTTTAATAAACAAAGACGGAGAAAATTAGTGAAGTGGGTAGGGAAATAAATTCCCAATTTTCGTGCAAACTTTGAACTGCAGTTTCCCAAAGTGAACCCCGAATACAATAGCTTAAAGGTGACAAGGTGAAGAGCAAAGTCATTTGATGAAACTTGACGTTATGGAAGACCCCTCAGCTAAAAGACAAGTTGTTCCATCATCCCCCGTATTAACATTAACATGGCCGCCACGAGCACGACGGAGTCCGGCTACGCTGAGCAGTGACACAAACAAAACAGTGCATTTAACAGTTGTAAATCCACCACTTACCAAGTTTAAAATTAAAATTGCAAGTGCGTATACCCCCCCTTCTTAACACCATCATATCACACAGGTAATTAGTGTAGCCGTTACTTATTTTAGTAGTAAAAAAAAATACGTAGAATAAAAAAATCGAGTTATTTAGTCATGAAATTTTTAGTCATTTTTATTAGCGGACAAAATAATCGATCCATTGTCTGAAATATTCTACAGTAAACCAAGCTATTCCTTTCTAATTTAAATAAATTTAATGGTACCGTTACGTGACTAACATAAGCCACTATTCCATTACATGTATTAATTTAAATCTTATTTATCTAAAAATATAATTACAGGCACAGGTATAATTTTATTGACAACAAATCCAGGAAAAAATAACCAGCTATCTGCAATCACCAGCCACAAACAGATAATAATGGACAGCCCCTGGAGCTACATAGATAGACGACGGGTGGTCTGTGATATCCAATCCAATCCATTATTACTTTCCAATCAAGTAACTTCCCCAAATTCTCTATTATTAGTCCTTCAGCAAATGAATGATCCAGCACATGCAACTGCGTTCTCAAACCGATCAACAGAACACAATCAACCTCCTCCAGGCAAACCCACCTTACCTCTTGACCCCAAAATGCTGCGTGAACTTGGAGGATCCTTCCGTCATTTTATCCGTTCTCCGGGCATGTCATACAGATGGGTGTATTGCGAATTCTTCTACAGCAATATGGACAGGTAAGGAACAGTCAGGTTTTATGCTTTGGTTGGGGTAATTGTCATTTCATTATTAATATAATTATGTATCTATAATTTGGTTTAATTGTTTAATTCGACAATCCGTAGGGCACTCTTTTTGAGTAATAACGAATTTGAAGAATGTCTGAATGAGCACTTCCCAAATCTCAAGACAAGGAAGCTACGGAAAACGGAATGGTCGTTTATACGTCGAAGCTTTGGAAAACCAAGAAGATTATCACCCCATTTTCTCTCAACTGAGCGTGCCTCCTTAGCTGAGAACTTCGAACAGATTAGGAAAATTCAAAAGAGACAGTTTTCCACGGATATCGTTAACGGAGACCTTCCCGATGAAATACCCCTTCACTACATTATCGGAACGAGGGTAACCGCCATGGTTCGAGGTTTAGGAATGTCTGGCCTTTTATGCCGGGGGAAAATTGATGGGCTGGATTTGAAACATAACTTGTACCGAATCAGTTTCGACAGTGAATTAGTTGGGAAGAAGTCAGTAAAGGATTATGATGTTTTAGTAAGAATATTTTGTCAAATAACATTTTATTTTATTCATTAATTAATTCATTGATAAGTTCATTAATTCAGTAAATCTTATAGTTATACTTAGTGCTTCTTTCTAATTCCAAAACAGTCTGACGAACCACCACACTCTATATCCACTGCGAACATTTCCATGAAAATCAAGGAAAATCAAAAGTTAAAGAGGCAGATGTTGGGCAAGCCTACACTGGATTCTGACCTTCCTATAAATGGCCATCTTGGAGGATTTCGGATTCGCTTTCTGGAATGTATTGTATGTTTAACTCTATGTTTACCGTGGTGTCATTTTGAGAAGTCATGTTAAAACAAACTGTATAACATTATGTTGGAAGAGCTCTAATTTAAATAAAACTTTCATTTTTTAAAACTAGGTTCGTCTCCGGAAACTTCTAAGAGTCAAATCAATGCTCCTTCAACATTTCAAAGCATTTAATGCGGTAGCAGAGACAACTTGCATTTCGAGAAGTGGCTATCCGAAAGATTTTGTAATTCAATATGCAAGATGTATAGTCTCCCTGGATTGTTTTAATGTTCAAATATCCCACTGTTTAGAAGCCGTTGATTTGGAATACGAAATGGTATGTCTTTAAAGCTCTGGATGTCCAAATATAACGTTGTAGTATACTCTAGCTCAGCAAACGATAGTTTACAGCTTTTATTGTATATTTTTAGATGAGCACTGGCAAAGATATCTATTTGAAAGTTATTAATCCCAAAAAGATTTTGCGCGCCTGTGACGAAGATGGCGGGTTTCTGGTGACACAATTAAATTTAAATCGGCAGGATAACACCACCAGAGTGCAGAACCAGAAACTCCTACATCTAATTACACAGTTGGCGTCATTAATGTATCAGCTGAATGTAAGCATTTTAATATTATTAACAACATGAAAATATAAATTTTAAACATGGGGTTTAAATTGCTTTCAAATCAAATGAGTACAAAATCAGGCAAGTGATAATAAATTTTGATGACTTTTCCAGGCACTCTCCCAGAATTCCTCCGTTTGGAATTCCTGCGATGTCCACAGTACAAAATCTTTGTTAAACAGAATCAAAGATAGTTTACGAGGAAAGAACATCGGGTGCTTCGAGTCCACAGTAGAGCTTCCTGTAAATCGAATAACTGCTGGGATCGTTCATTCTAATTTCCAAGAATTTAAACGGCGAGTGTGCAATGGGTTTCAATAGGCACTACCGCTCCAATAGTCTAAATGAATTCACTTCCTATTGGAATTAAACTTTTGTAAATACAATGACCTGAACCTAAACATAATTCAACCGATTTGTAATGCCATGCCTGTTAATACAAACTTTTTACTACCTTTACTAATTTACCTGTTTACAGAACTTGCTTGAAAAGTCAATAAACGATAAAACATTCAACTGTCAAATTACTCGTGTTCTAATGCTGTCCATTCACTACCACACCAATTAGCTATCCTTTTGAGCATACTAACCTTAAAGATTCCCAAATAGGAAGTTAGTCCATAAATAATTCTTTTTTAAAGATCGGTGACTTATTCCATCACTCAAAATCATTCTTCCATCCGTCAACTCCCATCAATCTTATATCAACTCACCTTACTCCCAAACGCTTTATAATCGAGTTAACATAAAAGTTGAAAACAGAAGGGAGAAATGCGAAAATGAGTTTCGTGATGCGCATTATTGGAAAGGGTTTGGATATGCAAGGCTGCACCATGTCGTGTCAAACTTTCCCTATGTTTTCATTCCATAGTCTCTTCTTCCAAAGGCTCCGGAGGACTTGACTCACGTACCAAATGAAATTTTACTCAGTAGGTTCCTTCTTCCTGCCATTTATTATCCTGAATCGTTTGTATTATGGATTGATGTGGTATTCTGATAAAAGGGTACATGAAGAAGTGAAATTATGTAGCTACCTTAAATCTACTTACCCACACCCACCTACACAAACACAAGCTCCTCTCCTTGGCTGGAAGCTTTGTTCTTTGTTTTGGGGAGAAATAAGGGCATTACATGACGAGGAAGTGAAAGTTTGCCATCAACCACTGTTATATAACTTCGTTTTCCTGAACGGACAACGGGACGCGACATTGTCGTCCCATTTCCTTTTGTTATTCTTCCCTTCTTCTCTCTCATCTCTGAATGTTAGTTAGATAACAACTGGATCTGACAAAGGCGACAAACAATAATAGTGACAGAAGGCATATAGCTATATATATGACTACTTCTTTTTTCTGGTTTCTTCCCAACTTCGCAGTATCTCTCGAAAATATGTTAGTTTCTCGGTCCCTTCCCCTGTCTGTTTTCTTTATTTCAAGCTATGCAAACACTTGCAGGGAACTGAGGGAAATGTATGAAATGAGGGAATATAACAGCGGAGCAAGGTTCCCCTCATCCTTCATACGACACGGGGTAATGGGAAGCCTGCTAAAATCGCTCTATTTAATTATTATTAATGGTTCAGCGGGATCATGATGAGAGCTGGTTTGCTCACCGAACAAAGTCCATTTGTAATTGTCGTCCCATTTCCTTTCCTTCATTGCGGAATATCAGTAGGAAGCTTGGTTTCATATGGAATTCACGGGGCTGGTTACTCCCAGGGTCGCACAAACACTGAACTGACTTGGAATACCATTTTCATTCTGGCAATGAATGGCTTATGTTATATGACTGATATGATTATGACTAACAAACAGGAACTCTGCTCATTCATTTACATACAGAAAAAAGCGTTTCAATCCAGAAGCCCAGGGAAGAAACCACGCATAGCGTTGCCGCTATTAATTGGAGTGATATATTAGTTCTACCTTAGTCAAGTCCACTGGAAATTACTGAGTTAAATTACATTTATTAGATCAACCAAGGCAAAATATTACATAACCTCAAAGAAAGTATAAGCGACTGGCCTCTGAAAATAATATATAGGTTAACTGCTATTTATTAACTTGCGACCGTTAGGTGAAACGCAAGTTACTAAGATCGTCTGGGCAGTCTGTCCGTCCGTCTGTCTG
>JAQGAH010001947.1:0-10307 GCA_034696885.1 Lepidocyrtus paradoxus | reverse complement strand
TGCGGGGGCCATGTGGGAGGGGTGTTGTGAAACTTGGAATTTCTGGTTGGCGCATTTGGCTTGTATGGCTTAACGCTAGAACTAGATCTACCGCTACTAGAACTACCGCTACAAGAGCTACCGCTACAATTTGAATATGTTTTTCGAGCCGAAGGGGCATTATGTAGAGTTGGTCTCTTCGCTGGTTGAATGGACTCCCGCTTCGGTGGAAAAGAGCGAGCAGGAGCATCTTTCTCAGAACCAGAACCCAGACAAAACATTGACGCCAAAATACCCGGGGATTTCCTCTTCGGAGCTAATGTTGAATTTGTTTTACGAGCCGACGGGGTATTATGTAGTGTTGGATGACTTGATCTCCTTGCTGGGTAAACTGACGGCCGCCCCAATGGCGGTCGCCCCAATGACGGTCGTCCCAATGACGGCCTCCCCGATGGAACCAACGTTGAGCGACTTTTAGTGGGCTGGGTAGGATGTACCATTGAACGACGGTTAGCCGGATGCTCGGAAGCGGATTGCACAAGCGATTTTCTGTGCGATTTTCTGTGGGATGGTAGGCCTAGGCTCATTCTTTGCATAGCGAGATGTTGCTGGGTCGCATTTGGCTTGTATGGCTCAACGCTTGAACTAGAACTACTGCTACTAGAACCGCTACAAGAGCTACCGCTACAAGAGCTACTACCGCTACTAGAACTGCCAGAAGAGGAAGAGGCGCTCTTACGTCGTGGCATGTTGTGTGCTAATTATGTATTCAATAAAATACTAGAATTTTGACAAATTATTGCTGGAAATTAATTCGACCACATGGGGTGGATTAGTTATTGAGGAATTTGTTCAATAGAATTTTCTGGTCATTTTATGAATTTATTTTATTTTCTTCTAAATTCCTGTCATACTCATTAGCAACCCTCTTTTCGTTTGTTCATTTATTGTAATTTAATTTATTCCTTTTATGATGAAAGGATTAGTCATCCAGCGTTAACAAGACGCGCTTTCATAATGTAATTCCACCCACCTCTCAAATTCACTCAAATCAGTCTTCACTAGAAGATGAGCTGGTTAGCTGGTATAATTTAATTAATAATATAACCAGGCCTGAAAATAAAACTATTTTAAAGTAGAAGATATAATAATTGGACCACATGTACCTATTCACATCCGCGTCCTCCAAATAACCAACTCAGCTTTGAAAGCAAATCCCATAAAAAAATTGGCAATTAGGAGCATAAATAGTTAATAAGGATATGTTCAACAACTAACTGAATTCGTTTTACCGCAAAAACATACGTGTTTTACATAAAACACAATAACATGCCAATTCACCTCGACATAAATGTGTACAATGAGTAACGACCTGTTTGCCACCAACCTGCAGAACGCATACATATGCTCGCACAAAATATATTCTTGGAAATTATGCACCTTACCTAACAGCGTCGACTCGATTCCCACGTATCATCCGAGAAATATGATGGATTAGCTTTAACTATGATCATAGATTATAATATGGCTCACCTCCCATTACACCTGTCAAAAAACTAATCATTACAGCGACTCATGTCTCAATTGACATAACATGATCCATAACTCACAATCAGTTATTTTCCATATAATCTGCCTAAGATAATAGTGCCAATCAAATAAAGTAAATTATTGACCAATTTTCATGAAACGATGACCAGCTTCCAGCTTCCAAATAGCTGCAGTAGCTTGTGAATGGCTTGCATTTTTCTCTGCATTTGCTTACTACCACCACCCCATATCCGAAGCTGGCAAATCATTGTCTTGTAGTCTGAATTAGCAAGGATTAAAAGTACGTACTTGGTTGTCTTACAGAGAAAATTGGAGGTAACTAAAGATAGGCTTGGTGTAGATTAACTAAATACCACACGAATTATTGCATATAATTGCATTGCCATCAGCGATTCACAGAATCCTTCCGACGGAAATGATCGATCATGTAGCATAACCGTAACTTCAAATTCAGCTCATTAACTTCACATTATACTATCATAGTTTATTACTTTAACTTTGAAATTTCTAATGACGCCTGGTTAACATGTAAGATATGATGTGCGTGTCTAGTTTCAATGTACCCTTACAGTTGTGACTGTGACCTACTCAAGTATGAGTACTGAACTATGTATATATTTCAGCGTTTATTATTTAGTTTTTAATCTAGGTATTTATGAATCGTATTTCCCTTATTTACGAAACATGCTCCTATTTGAATGTAGATGGGTATTCAAACTAACTAACCAGTCAACCACTTATGGGTTGCTGATTCCACTTCAAAAAACTCTTCAGCATGTTCGATTGCTATTTGTTAATTATGACATGTCTAATTTCGTCAGAAAAACATCAGCATGAGGACGTACAAAGGAAAAGTAATTAACTTAACAGCACCCTTCACATTTATTGCATTTATGTAGCAGTCTTGCCAGATTAGCAAGAAAAGTAGTCGCCTATCACATTAATCATACATAATTATGTTATTTTTATACTCGCACGACACACAAAGCCCATTCAGCATTAGGTAATCTATTTAGTTCATCCACTGTCAACAATTTATAATTCTCACATTTGTTGTAGGTAAACCACTTGATTTTTTCGCCAGAAAAAGGTAAACCAGAGGTTTTCTATAGAAATGCAAAACCAGGTCCCAACTGAACTATATAAAATGGCGAAGTTAATCAGTCACGTATCATCATTTCAGAGCTCGACACAGTTGAGAACACAGGAACTGCTTTAAAATGGCACAGACAACGTTATTATTACTCTTGGGATTGGCAGTAGGCTCATCCATGGCTCAGAACTGTTGGTGGACTGGATGTCAGCCAAATGATTGGGGCGTTGTAGGCTGTGACCAGTATGGTCGCGATGAGAGGGGAAGGGAAGGGTGTACTGATGGGCGAGGAGTTGCAGGGTTCAAGTACAACTGTTGCGAAAAGGATGGAGGTGGCGGTGGAGATGGTAAGGAATAAACATATTTTGATAGACCTTAACATCTTGATTTACTCATGTTACATTCATGGGGCCACTTGAAACATTTTTTCTAAATTGTCATTATTTTATTTTATTTTTCATAGGCGATTTCGCAAACTTTGACCAATTCAGCCGAGCAATCACCAGCAACGGCTACCCAGCACCATCAAGGGAACAATTCGATAACTTCAACCGTTATGCCAGAGCTAACGGCAGGATCTCCACTCAACAAGAAGCTGCAATGGCTCTCGCCCAGTTGCTCCATGAATCTGATGGCCTCCGTGAGTTTTTTTATCTCCTTTGTTCAATATTCCATATCAATAAGATTTTTCCTTCCATGCGGAAGATTTTTTCTCCCTAGCAAGAAGATTTTACTGCGTAAGATTTTAAGCTATACCTATGTATTATAATAAGGTGCCAAGAGGGAATACGCCTGTGAGGTGTCTCAATGCCCAGATTCTTACCGTACCCCTGGATGTGATGCTCCAGGTCAGTACTACTTTGGCAGAGGTTACATTCAACTGAGCTGGTGCTACAACTACCGTGATGCATCCGCCGCTATCTTTAATGACAACCGATTGGTAACCGATGCCGATCAAGTTGCGAGGAGTGACGCAATTGCATGGCAAACTGCATTCTGGTTCTGGGGAAGTCGAGTCCATGATGCCCCTGGAGTCCAACAAGGTCAATTTGGAGCTTCCACTAAGGCTATCAACGGAGGACTTGAGTGCGGCGGTACCGGACATCCAGGTCCAGCTGCCAGATTTAGGCTTTATGGAAATGTCCGTGCTGCCTTCGGTCTTGCTGGAGCTGGAGATCCATCTGGCTGTTAAAGAAATTTTAATAGCAGGGTCACCGGTGCTAATTGTGATATAATTCGTGAAACTAAAGATAATTTTTTGAAATAAATGCGAAACTAAATGTTTAATAAATATAAACTTTAAAAAAATAATCGAGTATTTTTGGATGATTAATAAATTAAACATATTTTATTACATTCTATAAATCATTTACATTGCTATTTACAAATGTTACGAAAATGACATGAACATCGACAAATTCCATTTATAAAAGTAGAAAAGCCAGTCTTCTCCTTAGAGAACTATCCTTGTCCAATGATACAACCCATTTCCGAAGAGTCACAACAATGACTCCAGATAAAACCAGCACTGCTCCCAGTAAACTGCCAGAAAATTAATTTAGACCACCATTTTAATTGTTTCTCATAATTACTATCATATTTGTTCTATTCATACTTTTGCATTTCTGCATAAGTACGTACCTGATCAAGTCTGGGTACACTCCGAGAATAATCATTTGCCAAAAAAAGGTAAAAATAACTTCGCTAGTCCTAAGTAGTGCCACCACTCCAGCCTCTTCCACCTGGAGAGCCAACACAAGGAAAGTATTCCCTAATGACCACAGTACACCCACACCCAGCATCGCCACCGTGTCCCAAGGATTCTCCGGAACCTCAACTTTCCCCATGAAGATAGCGAATGGCAGGGAGGCAATAAATGCCCAGGAATACAGGAAAGTGTTTAACACGCCATGATGAACATTTTGGAGAAAGCGCAAACAGAGAATAATGATAGTGGCTAAAATCATGCACCCAAATGCCAAAGAGACTCCAATCTAAGTTTACAACCAATAGAGAATCTCGTTAATTACCAAAGAAAAATGCGACCCCCATCTATAATCTTTCATTAAACTAATTCCAGTAATATGAAAACATGAACTAACCAGTGTGTCATTGTCAAAGCTCTCAGCACCTGTAAGTATTGGGGGACGTGTCATTACCCCGATACCCAAAAGTGCCATTGCCGCAACAACGATCGGAACAATCCCACATTTTTCTCCCAGGAACATCCACCCAAAAAAGTTTACAGTGATTACGGAAGATGCCAAAATCGTTCGGGTGTCCGCCACAGAGATGTATTTGAAGGATGCAATAAGCCCATATGAAATCAGCACACTTATCGTAGCTCGAAACTGCAAAAAATAGAAAAATGTTTTAAGGGTCATGGAAAAACAAATGAACAACTAGATAATCAAACTGACAATGGGAACTTACCCACATGAAGAATACCGATTTCTTGTTTTTGCTGATGGGAAGCAGGTTTTCAGTTACAGACTTCTTCTCAACTTTCAGCGTGTACCAAATGAATGGGGCAGATAGAATAGCCCCCATCGGGAAGGCATACACACCGAGATTTAACGGATGAATATGACCCATCAACTTGAGAATATTTGAGCTCAGAGAGAACATATTTGTGGAAAGGAGGGTGTAGAAAAGGCCCAGGTATCGCTTCCATCCCAAGGCCTTGTTGCTTATCGTTGAAATTCGACGATTATTCAAGTTCCCTGCCAAGTCCCTACTACTATTCGTCATAAACGCCACTTGACCTTCCACAGTGAGGCCAGGATCGCCTTCGAATATTTCAACTGGCTGAAGCTTTGAGGATCCCTCTTCCTCGTCGCCTCTAAGCTTGTCCTTTTCCGAAGGCTCCATTTCCCCTTCGTGCTCGTATACATTTTTTATATCTGAGAGTTTCACCGACTTTTCTTTTTCTGGGGAGGTTATCAAAACACTCAGGTTCTCATACTGGGGAGCCCCATTGGAGTTGGCATTATCCACTACCTTTTTTTCCTCGTTCTCCATATTGACTCAGTGGAATAATACAAGCTAATTGGGATTAATTAGTATCTATTGTCTGACTATTTATTACTTCAGCATGACACTTCTGCTAGGCGAAATGATTTTAAAACTTTCTTAAGAAGTATCCTTCTTAATGCAACTGCCGTACAGGATTGGGAAAGAGTGGAAAGAACGCCAAGTGCCGCTTATAAATGAATTTCATATCATCATAGATTGGAAAGCCAGTGTGTGGTAACGACACTGGAGCATGTGTGGACAACACCTACTTACCTCAAAGCCTAATTATGTAACCTTTGCCTCCTCTCCTGGTATTTTCATATTCATAGCACGGCATACTTATTATGAGCTGCTAACTAATAAAGAATTAAGCCCCATTTTGTAACATTTCCCTGTTCATTGTTTGCTTTTCGTGTGCTTATACAATCCACTTGTATTTACATGAGATGAGATATATTTCTCGCTCCGTTTTTTTTTCATCCAACTTGGGCTTTATCGATAAGCGTGGGAGATATATCCAAGTCATCTTTATCTTGTCCCCTTGTTATGATGATTGATATGATGGGATACCAATCGGGGAGTCAAATGGAGGATGAAAGCACTTGTAAAAACAAGGACAACCAATTTTTTAAAGCAATTTTTATGCGTTGCATCAACCTTTTGCCCCCTAATCGCCATCACCCCACTCAACAAAAATGTCATTATTTTTTTTACCGTAATCCCTCCTAAAGCTCGGTGGCTGGCTCATTATTTTGTATAAAGTGGTTTGTTATTAGCAAAAAATGATAATTTAATGAGAATTATGTTAACTTCTGATTTCTACCTGGAATCCCTAATAGATCATGAATTCATAAATGTATCTGTAAGTAGCATTAATGAGGAGCTACTTAATGTAGACATCTCCTGACTTTTACACGTGTTGAGCATAAAGAAACTGTTGTAAATCTGTGGATGAGCTACTAAAGCCGGCAAAACCAAAGTCAGACCGAGTTTTGTTATGCTAACATGGAATATGAATAGGATCCTTGATGAGTTGAAAGTTTACGCCTTTTCTTCAAGTTTACAGGAAAACAAAAGTTTTCTTTGTGAGGCTAATAGTAGTATGTTTTATGATGTTATTTTATGGTAATCCAACTCCAGTTGTTTTGTTGGCAAATAACAAATATTTGGACAATATTGGAACCGAATTCTGTTGGATACACGCTGTGTGTGGTTGTGGTGTGTAGGTATGAGGGATGAAGTATGTAAGTAGACACGGGCAAACATTCTGCATAACTGCATTATTTTTTGGTGCTGATATTATAAATAAACATGGTCATATTGAACAAATACAAAACTGATAAAGTGATGATGGGAATGTTTGTCTTTACTTTAGGAATCGAATTCTGAGTTTTACAAATATAACCATCCACCAAACAGAACAGTGTCTGAAAGTTCATGCATTTCATTGTATTTTTTATGCATGAAATTAAATCCATTCCTGCTTGGAAGACGAGAAATTGGCTTGGTAAATGTTGCCGAATGCATCCTCCACCTTAGGATGAGATAAGTAAAGTCACCCTTGATAGGCTTAAGTAAGCTGTACTTTATCGGTCACATTGTCCATTGTTCTAAAGTACTATGCTTGCATAAAGTTCTTGGCCATTGGGCAGGCTCAGTTCATGCGGAGCTTATTTTTGTTGCATGAGTTGCTCGCATAATCATAGCAAACGTACGCATTGCTTTCATTAATCGATCATGAAATTGTGAATCAATGACGATAATTGATTCGTTTGAATATAAAATTATGACAATGCTGAAGAGACTATCAGACACATGTCAAAAATATCTGACAGCTTGACTTCTTTAAATCACCAAGAGTCTGATGATGATGATAACTCAATTTCAACATCAAAGAGTTTCATTATTGATTCTCTGTTTTAAACAAACTCACATATGAGCTGCCGCATCCTATGTGGATTAACTTGAAACCTTTGGGAGCTGTTGCTGTTGTAAAACATTTTCACACGAAGATCCCAACTTTTTTTTACCAGGAATTGTTTATGCTGTAAACATTTACGACTGAGAGCATACACCTTCAAATAAAACATCATGTGCCGGCACCCACCCATTTCCCATGTTAATTAAAGAGGTTGTTAAGTGGCCCTCCAGCTCCCTTCTGCATCACCCTACATAGAAAAGAGAAAGGATCTTCATCACCACTGTCATTTATCATTTACACCAGGTAGTCGTTACTCATGCCTTTCTTCCAAGCAACTTCCAGTCCCACCACCTACAACTTGTAGTCGCATACTCCACTCTTGTTGAACGCATGTAGGAAAAGTACAAAAGTACCCCATCAAAAATATGGTACCCTGATCGCTACTTTTCCCTGATGATGATGGGTGGCTTCTTTCTGCCCACACTTTTTATTAGAAAGCTAAACTTTTGTGTGGAGACTCTGGAGAGAGGTTTATGATGCTCACTAACACCAACACCCCAGTTTTTATATGAGATTATCTTAGAGCCTTGGGTTGCAATCATGCTTACCGGATTTACCAAAGATCGGTGTAAGATATTTACCCTGAATTTATCCAACCCAGGTACTTCACTTCTACCAAGATATAAGTTGTGAGATGGAAATAGGGGAAAGTAAGGGAATCAAGTGGCTCCCAATTTTCCATGTATTTCCCTTTTTAAATGAATGTGAGAAAACCTTTTAAATCTTAATGCATAACACGTTAAAGCGGTCTGCAACGCCCGCTTTTAAAAACGACGCATTCTGTGAAAGTTTAAGCTTTCGATGGGATACATCGCAGAACGGCTTAAAAACCTCCAAAGCTTTCATTATGACATGACCAAGTAAAAATGTAGCTGCGATAAGCCTATCTTGTGGTGAGACCTGAGCACAAAATAAATAAACTGGAACATGAGGTGAATTCAAAGGAAAGTCCCATTGGCGTGGACACACGATTATGGAGACAACAATTCTACAGGAAGGTCCGCTGACGCTATTCCCTCCCTGTCTCTTTTTATGGGCATTTTCTTTCCCACCTAATAACCTATGTATTGACATCGACTGTCACCATCAATTGGGATGGGAAAAGTTGGAAGATGTAACGATCCCCATTTTAAAACTATTACAGACCTTTTTCCATTTCCGCCCCAACAGGGGGAATAAAGGGAATATATTTCTCATTTTCCAACTTTTATGCCTTTTACAGGTTAAATAAAAATTGGATCAAGATAGACACACAGGTGTAAGGAAATAAAGACACAGAGCCAGCTACAATGGATCTGTGCAAATCCTGGAAAATAAGTGGAAAAAGGGTTGTATTGCACTTTCAAGAAAGGAGAAGAGCTCATTAAATCATGACAACCATTCCCATGCTTCCACAAAATGGACACCTGAATGTCCTCCGTCCTCCTCTCCCCTTTTACCCTTTTCATGACCACATTGTACTTCCTTCCGTAGTTGCCCCTTTGAGCTCCATCTCCCAGCCTTTCCCTTTTGCTAAGACACATCCTGTTTTTACTCCACCTCAATTCAATTCTTATAGCTTGCCAAAAACTTTTCATGTTACTCGGAGGGGTTAACCAAGAAGCTTTTTTCCCTGTAAAAGAAAGTTGGATGTGTGGGGGAAAGCCCTTTTGTTACTTTTTCACAACGGACTAACAAGCCTACCATCGGATGATGGGAGTTTTGTGTGCATTTGATATTCTTTTC
Organism: Lepidocyrtus paradoxus; assembly: GCA_034696885.1. Classification (NCBI taxonomy): domain Eukaryota; kingdom Metazoa; phylum Arthropoda; class Collembola; order Entomobryomorpha; family Entomobryidae; genus Lepidocyrtus; species Lepidocyrtus paradoxus. The sequence continues at coordinate 963 of JAQGAH010001947.1, read as the reverse complement.
CACTCTTATCCTTGTGCTGCAGAAGTCCCCAGGGAGATACAAGTAAGAGCCAAAGCTGAGTCACCATCACTAAGCAATCTCTTTTTGTCCTTCTTTTCTGCTTTTCTCCATGTGTGCGCCCTTTAAAGTTTGCTGGTGGGGAGAAAGTTAATATAAGCAAGGGAAATGCAAGATGATGACCTGCATCTTGGACTGGATCTGACAGGCCCAAAAAATGTAAAATGAGGACTCAACCATATTACTCTGAAAATTAAGGATTACTTGCTCCATTTCACTTCTTGTTTTTGCTTTTACCATTTTCAGAAGACAGACGCACAAATGGGATTTTCTATTTCAATTGTGGTACAGGAACAGGCACGCCGATGTGTCTTCCTTGCAAATAAAAAAATGCACGTCAGTTTCATGCTTATAATGTCACCGTTCTGCCTTTCAAGCGTATCTCCGTCAAAGAAAATAATAACTTGGGAGATCCACGCAACTCTATCTCATTTTTTAAATTCCTAACGAGCTCTGTACATATAACTTTTACCCTTTACAAGTTACAACAGTTTATTTTTGTACTGACTAAATAAGTAAATTGAAAATGAAACATTCCTGTCACAGCACGTGACCCAAGTGAATGAAAACCATTCTTACTTATAAACTTTCCATTTCTTTCCAATGAAAGGTTTGTCAAAAATAGCAAACAAATAGCACGTAGCGATGCTGATGGATTGAGGTTTGAACAGAACATTCCATAACCATTATTGTACTCGTGTTTCCACTTGTCTGTCTGTCTGCCAGAAAGTGAAATCAGAGAAAGTTAAATAAAGTCTGAATGGTTGAATGAAAGGCTCATACGTATTTATCAATTTTACTTTGAAGATGAGAAGGATTTGTCCGAATCGGGAAGCTGACACATTGAAGATAGGGACGTAATTACTTTTTGACAAAGAGAGAAGTCTTAAGCAGCTTCCAGTTATT
>JAQGAH010001946.1:0-10307 GCA_034696885.1 Lepidocyrtus paradoxus | reverse complement strand
TATTTCCAACGCAATATTCAAAATAGCGTCAGAAATAGTGTTGCGTAGCAAAATAACGTTACGGCTCAAAGAATCTAGTATCATTAATAATCGTTAAAACTTAATTTTATTTTGAGCTTGCCATTTTAACCAAATTTCTTCTTTTCATGACAATATCCCACGTAAGTAATTATTTAATTTAAATACGATGCAATTCAAGTTTGTGTTTTGAATTTCTCGCGTTGAAATTAAAAAAAAAAACTTTTGGAAAGTGCAAAGTGGGCGTATGGAAAATGGGCAATTTGCATAATTTTCAGTTTCTACCTACTCTTATTACTTTTTCTTCACATATTCACTTGCCTCTTACAATCTGAGCATGACATCAGACATCAAAGTTGACCAAGAGCAAAGAGGGATTCCCCCACTTTCATCAGAGGGGGAAATGTATTGGGGTTTGCTAATTTGCTACTCATCATGGCATACTTAAGTGTGGTTTATATATTGAATAATTTTAGTGATACAGAATGGTCAAGATTGTCAAGAAGGTGGTTCATTTATTACGAGTTAGGACGAGTCATAATGCTGTGATTTCCTTAGCTTTTTTCTCATTTAGTACAAGAAGAAACTTAAAAAATGTCTGACTGACTCATAAACTTCATGTATGGCGTCTGACGTTAATTGCAAGATTTTTACCAGTTGTCTGGCCGCCCGCCCGTCCGCCTGCTGACGTTACAAGTGCGAATTCTATATATCTGTAAGTAGGCATCGGCATCAATAGGTCGGACGAGTTTTTGAAGACCAACGCCAGCGGTCGATATTTCAGAAATTAACAAATTGTTAAAAATAATTTTTTAAGCTGGTTCATAATCAAGCCATTTAGAATGCTCTAAAAACAGAGAAGACCACAAATTTCAAAGCTTAAAAACAATTTTCGGTACCGTGTCAAAGGGCACGAATTTTAAAATCCAGTTTACTTGACTCCATACCACCAGCATAGCTTCATCAATCTGTACATTTACCTGGTTTATTGTCTGGATTTCTCAGTTGTGATTTGTGATGCTGACGAATTATGTCTTCCAGCTTTGCTCTCATTAAATAATTTTGTGGTTAGACAACCACAACTCAACTCAAGAAGACAAACCTACTTTCGCGAATATCCCAATTAGTCAGCGAAATGTATTAAAAAAGCCCAAGAAATTATCAGCATATCACATCCTTTTAACTAGTCAACTGGCTAATAACAAGGCACTTTTGACAATTTAATTGTAACGCATTTAAATTCAGTTGATACATTGTGAATAAATCTTATTTCCAGCATCATGACTCCACAAATTAACCCCGCCCAACAACTTATCACAACAGCAACGTTGCTGCTCCTCCTCCTCCACTACCCCTATCAAACAGACTCCCACCCAAACGGCGCCCCACCACGTCTCTGCGAGACAATGAAACCAGAACACGCAGACGAGCCCATGCTCATATCCCAGCTCCCGTTCCGTATCAAACTTGACCCGGTCTTCATCCGTGGAACGGGAAAGATCAACATCAAGATCACATCAAATGACCCGAAAAAGTACAAACTGGCAGGGATCCTCTTTGTGGTGAAGCGACGAAATAGCAGAGGGAAGGCCAACGCGTTCGGCTCCTTCGACCCGAAGGCGAGTAGGGATGACCTGAAGACGATTGACTGCTTTGGGAGGGAAGGCTCGCGGAGTGGAATCACTCATTCGCATCCGAGGCCAAAGACGATGCTCTCGTTTGACTGGATTGCGCCGAATGACACGAGTGCGGAGTATGAGTTGCAGTTAGGGGAGCATGTGAAAATATGGCTTTTCTAATTTGTATGATGAGTTTGGATTAGGGATAATTACTTTTCATTTTTATTTAAAATAGCGCGACTCTGGTCCGCGACTACAATTCGTACTGGGCAGATTACGTTCATCCCGAGAGGATCATTGTGAGTGTCAATGCTACACTTTCGAATGGACGCAAGACGGAAGGGAATGGCTTGTTCATGGCAGCGGTTATCGGGATAAGTTTATTATTGTTTTACTAAGTAGATATTAATATTCTGTCCATTTTTTTTAAACAACAGAGATTAAAAAAACGTTTTGTAAAAATTGTAAACACTGTTCTTTTGTAATAATTTTAAAATAATTGCCAACGTTAAAAGGTCGTATTACCGGAATTACACAATTTTATGCTGTTGGAACACACTGGAAACGTAAAAGAAGAAATTCCAAAAGACACTCTTATGCATATTTGAATTTTATTTTTGTTTCCTTTGAAGTTAGTGTGATTCCATGTTCCATGTGATTTTCGTATTGGATTCCTTGATTTTCGTGATATTTGTCGTAGAAAATGGTGAAACAAAACTCTCACTCCGGATTTCAAATCTAATTTGTCAGTTACAAGTTTTTTGTTAATTGGAAGTTAACTAGTTGTATACATAAAACAACTCAAACTTGTCCTAGACTCAGACTGTTGATGTTGTCCAATGATCCTCTCAGGTTAAATTTTTAACAAGCTTATTTATTATCAGCCAGCCACCATAAAGAAGAAAGAAAATCTGGTTTGCTTCTCGCGAGTCTATAAAACTCCTTCTCCTTGTCTTATGTCTACATAAAGTCCGAATCGTACTAATATTATTAGGATTATTTTTAAAGGTTGGTTTACTTTTTCATCTCGACTAGGTGTTATAAATGAAAATATATTGGTAGGTAGGTTAAAGGTAGAAGGGGCTGAAAAGTCAAAAAAATATAATGATTCAGTCAAATGGTCAAGTGTGGCTAAATATAATGAGTATATTAGAAAATGTAAACCTGATTCAGACTGTACCCCAGCTGAATTTTTAGAAAAATGTAAAACAGAAATGAAAAATAGTAGGACTAGTGATTTTGTTACATAGTTAAATTAGCTAATTAAGGATGTATGATAATTGATAAGGCTAGTTGTAAGGATCTGATTTTGTTTTTTGGATTATTATTTAAGCTGTTATGCTGTATACTGTTCTGGTTTGGAAATCATGTGATGTAAATTGCTTGAAACCTTTGAAACAGTTGAATAAAGACTACAATACAATACAATACAATTATAGTTTGGACCCAGCCATCATTTTCAAAGTAACAGTACGCTTGATGAAATGATATTTTTTGTGTATTTATAGTAGGTTTGGAACGGAAATGGCAGTAGTAGTGATGTAGGGACTCCGCACCCAACCCTCTCCTAATGTTTTTGATCTATTAATTTTCCCATAAGTCTTTATTAACCTACATCATTAACCAAGTAGCTAAATGAAATCCTGCCGAACTGATGGGTTGTTTCAATTGCCCCAAAAACTAAATTGACGAATGACTCTAGACCACTATACCATCCTTATTATATTATTATTACATCTCCGCCGATCGCTACAGCAAAGCTAAAGCTCCTCACATTGAACAAATAAGCCGAACACTTCCATTTTCTCATTTTTCCAATCCCTTGTTCCCCTCCACATACTGATTAACGACACACCTTAGCCAAACAGAAACACCATTAAAGCGTCATCAATCAGTCATTTCTCCCGAATTGTCTCAATTTCCCCAACACATTCCGTAACATACCATTTCTATAACCTCACAAATGTGATTTTAATTTAGATGAGTTATCCTTTATTCCTTGTTACACTACATAAACTTCTACAAAAACAAGTAAATTGAACAAAGCCCAACACACTGTCTAACCTCCATTCAAATTTCAAATGACACAGCTACATATAATAAAAGCAAAACTATTTATCCCACTTTTACTATTATAATCGTGTTCTTATTTAGGAATGTCCAATGGCGTCTCCGATCCCCCTACAAGTCCCCCCTCCTTATCCTGCTTCACAGTCCCTTTCAACGGGATTCCTGGGGAACCAGGTATGGTCCCACCACCACCGGTGCAGAGCATCGCATCCGTCGTCACCTCCTCCGAACATTTTCTCAAGAACAGTCTGCCAAACGGCCGCAGACAGTCTGAAAAAAAGTTTACACTATTCATAGGTTCATGTAAAACCCAAGCTAATCCAAACAATAAAGAAAACGGAAGTTGTCCCTACTTCTCATCGAGGGGTGGACGTCTTCCAGCTGAAGAATGATATCCTTCTTGCAGACATATATCACGAACACTCCAACCGCTCCTACACGACATGTTTTTTATACAACATATAATAAATAATAAAATCAATAAATATTCATCAATATCTGTATATCACATAAACAAAATATACAGGTAGATGTTACAGGTCGAAGGTAATGTACTATTTGTACATGGGAGAAGGAGATACCTTTAAAAATCAATATATATATTCTCATGAAAACAAAATTTAGAGGAGTTGATTTGTCGTTAGTTGTAGCCATATGCACAATGAATTATAAGACATCCTGTATATAATATGTATACAAGCTTTCTACGGCCTTCTTACTGAGGATGTTGAAGACGTCGATGATGAACCAATACCAGACAAAGCCAAGCCCGCTGACGTACCACGAGACAATCTCGAAAATCCAGGAAATCCCCATGACACAGAACAGCTTCGTGAACCTGGAGAAACTGGAGCAATATCATATCCAGCAGAGAAAGTAAAAATTATCCTACAAATGATTGAATACACATTCACATTGCTTCACTGTATTATTCTCTGTTGTCTCATTACCACTCCCCAGTGGCATCATTCCTCCTCGTCCGCATCCTCGGCCCCCTTCCATACTCATAGAGCTTGACACAGGTCATAGTAAACAGGGCAATGTTCACACAGAGGAGAAGGCCAGCCGGGTAGTACAGGTACTCTCCCAGCGAGTTCTCCACGATCCAGCAACTCTCATGCCCGTAGCCTGGAACTGCGTGGTAGCTGCAGTCCTCTGACGAGTAGATGCTGATGGTGGGAGAAATGAGGTGGAGGGATTAGATTATATGCAATATGCATATTATTGACCCAGTTTGGAAGAAAGCTGATATTTGTATATTTGTGTTTGTAAATATTTTGGAATAGAATGGGACATTGAGAGAATTCGGAAGTCTCACTTACGCAAAGTCCATTAGGATACCGATTAGCACGACGATCCCAGGCACGCCCCACCCAAATGCCGAGTACTTCAGGTAGCGAGTGACTCCATACAGCCGGGGATTTATTGGGGTGACAGAGCTATTGAGAAGGAATAAACGAGCTTTTTAAGATGTATATAATTGAATAGAATCTAGTAGTGGGATAGAATAGAATAAAATAACCGTACCGAAAGGTTAGCCAGAGGTCGCACGACATCACAGTCAACCAAGTGAAAGTGGAGAGCATGAAGAAGTGGATGAGGATGCCTAAAACGTTGTTTTAATTCCCTTAAATCCACGCACCAAAAATCACTATCTATAGCTGATTGTTTTGGGCATACAGGTTGAGTTGAAACTCAGGTTGCATGGGAGAAGGAAATTCCTTTAGTAAACAAGTCAGCGTATCCCCATGGAAACAAAATTAACCATGTATGCGACCATATATCCTTCTCCAATGCACCGACCGATTCAACTCAACTACATACGTACCAAGAACTCGGCAATATATTGTATCCAAAGCTATTTCCTTTATCGTGATCCCAATGAAGTGCGCCACACCGTGAAAGATATACATTAGCGACAGACACCCCGAAGTCGCAGCAATGGTCCACCCATGGACCGTCTGTCTCTTCCACAACAACAAATACACGACACACGTCATCAGCGGAAAGATAGACGTGACCAGCAGGAGCGGCCCAAAAATCAGAGAAGCAAAATGATCCATCTCCGAGTCTTTCTCCGGTATCTGGCAATGGAACAGGATGTACTCATCCTCCCCGTTGTTGAATGGACTCATAATGTCCTCGCTTATCCCTCCCCTCATCCCATCTACGCAGATATGCCCCGGATTCTTCATAACCTCGCACTTGTTCTCTAGTGGCTTGTACATTATCGCCCCGTCGTAGCGGATTCTGAACAAGGAGCCGTGAACCCCTGACTTTTTCATTCTGGCCATGAACATCCTCGCTCCAGTGTCGGAGGCTGGGAGGATGACAAGCCCATCCTTCTCATCCTTGCACTTTTTGCTGAACTGGCCAGGGAAGTTTATCACAAAGTGGGGGAGAAGGTGGGAGGATACCGGTAGGTTTGAGACGTCCCCAACTTCTTCGCTACTCCCACGGATTTCCACCTTTTTATTAAAGTCGTGGTAGATGGGCGGCATGAAGCCGGAGCTCCCTGCGGATGGACGCACGCAGAACGGTCTCCCAGGCCCTCCACGATAGACGTGGTCGAGAGGACAGCACTTTTTGATGCAGGGCCGGGACTTGCCAGCTCCGCAGTCTGGAGGGCAGAGCTTCAGCGTGATGCTGGAGAGGTGGGAGGAGGAGTTGGCTGCTGGGTTGGATTTGGAGATGCTGAAAAGAAAGAGAATGAATGATAAACGTGTGTGTGATGTGAGTGCAACCACAAATGACAGGGTAATTTAGCTCGCCACCTCTTTACACAGTACTCATCCGGTGCGTAGATCTCCATCTCACGCCGAAAGTAACCATTCGGATAGAAGTGGACCGTCGAGGCATTACTCCCAGGCAGGACCTCGTCGGAACTGCTTCGGCAGGAAGGTTCATTCACACGCAAGCTGCACAACATTTCAATTCAAGTACATTATGCAGTCGTACATATTTAATCCAAAATGCAAAATTTATGTAAAGAAATCATGTCTTGTCATGTTACGAAAAGTTCATCCCCCTCCTCGTCGACATCCACTCTCCCGGTATCTCCAGAAAGTTATCCATATTCCTCACCACAATCCCATCTCGCCCCAGCACACGCTTCACTTTTTCAATTGGAAGGAGCGTATCTTCCCTGCAAACCCGTATCACTGCTGAAGGGGTGGGAGGTGTAGCGACCGGAGGGACTACTACCTCGTCGTCGTCCTCCTCCTCTTCTTCATCATTCTCCCCATTCACTCTGTCAATCGTCAATAATAACACGCTGAAAAATAACAGGGGTAAGAATGTGCGCACCGTCGTCCGTTTCATGATTTACGGGACACAACTGCTCACACGATCCAGTTAAGCACTACTAACGTCCTCAGATACAAACCGCTTTTTTGTCAGTGGTTGTGGAGCTAATAATACGATTTCCCTGGAACCGATACGATTATTAAACGGATCATCACGGCAAACATTCCATCATTCCATAGTACTAGCACATTCCTCCACAAATGAATTTTATCATCACAATACCCCACGACTCTACATTATTCGCTAAAGCTTGTCAAAGTAATGTTAAACTGAGATTGTTGGAAGAAGAAGGCTTTTTTCCTCTGATTATTGCAACGGAAGAAATGGACAGTAGCCTAAACAGACTTGTCATGTTGTTCATGTTTTTTGAAAATGTGTTGTTATTTAGGCCGTTTGAGATGATGATTTGCTCTGTGGGAGCTTATGGCATCCTTTTTGAGGAAAAGCCTTCTGTCTGATTGATGTTCCATCCTTTCATCCTGTCTTATATTATTATTATGATCCTTTCATGAACTTGTTAGAGAAAAGCTAAACATACATAAAAAATTGGTCTCTGAAAATAAACAAACACAAACTCTCTCTGCTTTCTGTTTCTTTTTTAATATTTTTTAATAAAAATTGTGTAATTGTCTGTTGGGGCAAGTTGAGACGAGCCTGTTTTTGGGTAGAAGGAAGCTTATACTTTACGTTCACTATTTGGAACCGCAAACTAATAAACGACTGTATCTGTTTTCTATCAATCAGAAGACTAGCCAGATCACAGATTGCGTAAGAACCTTTTTAGCTGACTTCTGAGCAAGGTTTAGTTTTAGCTCTCCTCGACGGGTTCATTAAATAGCGAACCACACGAGACTTTATAAGAAAGCGTTGTCCACCCTTTCAGCTCCGCGTATCTACAGCTTGTTTTTGCAATAAGTAGAAAAAACAAACAAATACGTGAAAAAAGGTGAGAGAGCCTGTGGAATATGGAAACAGACAGTCTCCAAAAGAAAAATGGCTAATATTTACCCGGAAAGCAAATCCAGACTGTGGGCAGAGAATACGGTGCTGCGGTATTTTAAGAGTTTTCTTTTTGGAAGCTCGAGCTTATCCTTTGGAAAATGGATTAAATATTTCGGATTCCTGAAGTGCCTGTTGATACTTTTTTTTTGCCAACACTCCAGCACACTCCAGTTGTACTACTCAACCTGAACCCTCCTCTGACCAAATAGAAAGAATAGATTAAATTAGTGTACATAGAGGATTACTACTAGTCGGATTGGACTACTTGCTCAAATTATTGGGGCTGCTTGGAGCCTTGTTCATTTAGAAAGGGAGGATACAAGTCTTTTTGGTATTGATGAACCCATAAATTGCTTTTATAATATAATCCACCACCCAAAATCTGATAGTCAATGCAATTCGAAAATAAAGAAAAAAATTCAGCATCGAGACGAGAATGCTTATCCGACTCGACACCGACGACAAGTCGATGTAAAGTTTGAAGAAGACAAATAAACGTGAATGAGAATTGGTAGGCTAGAGCAGGTCTTTTATTGACAGATCGCGTCGGATGCAGTGTAACAAGCTCAGAGAGAGAGAGAGAGAGAGCAGGCTTTTCCGCTCGGAAGCAGCTCCACAACTCCATACACAGATCAGGATTGATTGCTGTGGTGGTTTGAAGAGGAGTGATAGGTAGAAGGTCGTGAAAATTAATTACTTTTTTGCAACGTTCATCTATCCTCGTCGTTCCATTCATATTCATTTTAGGATGTAGGCTCACGTCATTATAATATCCAAGTCAGTCAGTTTCAATATTTTTTATAGATATTCCTATAAATAGGTTTGTGAGTTGAGAGTTTATGTTAGAGTTAGATCTGTGGTTTACACAGCTATTACTCAACATCAAAAAGTTTCTTTTTTAAGCATTCTCGCCCCCCACCCAATAATCAATAAAAAAAAAAGTGCTCAAACGAACCGAGCGATTCTCTTAATAGTAAATGTTAGAAATCCTTTTTGCAGAGGGGAAAGATAAGATTCCGATTTGTTTCTTGGCCTTGGAGCGGTAGTGTTGGAAGAATTATGTCTTATTTTAGCTCTTTTCTCTCTGCTTTCCATTCGCAAAACCAAATCGAGAGCACCAAAACGCTATTACAGATATATGGTGTTACGATATGTCGGTGGTTGTGTGTGGAAGCAATAGGAGGAGTTGAACGGAAGTTGTTGGAGTATAAATCTTGAGACTTATTAACTATCTCCATACACCATAAGACCAAGGAATGTTGGATTTGGTTGGGAGAGAGGCAATGATTTGGTAGTAAAGAAAAATGGTGAGTGAAATCGGTAGAAATGTTTATATGCTACACACAGAGCCGAGTATCTACACCAGATTATAGTCAACCAACTATAATCCTAACTAGATTTAGATTATGTAACAAGTTTTTGACAACGTCCTTCATTATTAGTTTTTCCAAAAATTACTTCAACGCTTCTTTTGATGATGGATTTACTGGGATAATTGATAAACCAGCTTTTGGAGGATGGAGATAAAAGTAAAAGGTTAAAGGTTATTCTTTTAAGTACAGATACTGGGTTTGCGACTTTTTGGAACTATCGTAAATACTTTGGGATAAAAATAAAAATTTGCCAAAAACGAGGATAGGATAGAAATGAGATGTTTGGATTTTTTAAACAAAAAATTGCTTCATTACGCTTCGTTAATATGATGCTAACTAATTTACATTTTACAAGAATTTTCCCGAAGCAGTTTTTATTTTTAACTTTCACCCACACATTTGCCACCAGACCGACTTGACTTCAGCGCATTATTATGCCGTACTAAATGCAACATGGAATGATTGATGAAGGATTTCCAACTTTTTTGATTAGAGATTTTAGCTGATGAAATGAAAATAACTGATCCCAACATTAATCATCCGCGTGAGTCCTTACTCCTCATTATGATTACAATTTATTATTCCTAGAATTGGCTGGTTCAATATTCTACAGGTATATTTATTTCCTAATTTGTAAATCGTGTACATCCCCCAACTTACTATACACCAATACACACTTATCTTCTTCAATTAAGGTCTAGCAATTATACATCGTTGTACAAACATTTGTAAGTAATTTAACAAAAATTGTGGATTTTAATTTTAATTGCCATTAAAAAAAACGGGAGGATAGCAATGTGTAAGACAACAATAAAAAAATAACAATCATATATATTTACTCTACATCAGCCACGGGGATTTTTATAAAAGTTGAGTTTTCATAAAAATTCCGAGTTCTAGTTTATACCTATATGTATAT
>JAQGAH010001945.1:0-10308 GCA_034696885.1 Lepidocyrtus paradoxus | reverse complement strand
TCCACAGTTGACTCGATTTCGGAAACGAGATTTGTCGCAACCTGCCTCGCATCTTCCAGTCTTTCTTCTGGCGTCATTCCCGTCTGAACAAAACTCTGAAGCTTCTCCGTTGTCTCAGTCTCACTCTTGTCACTATCATCCCGAATTTCATAATGTTCCTGAATCAGACTTTTACTTTCAGGTTCCAATGACTCAATCTTTTCCGCCAACTCGGACTCAAATATTTCCCGACTAATTTGCTCCTTCAGCTGTTGCTCTGAATCTATACTCATGGATTTCTCTGTTGATGAGGACATGCTCTGGAAAAGAACCTTCCTGTCTGGTGACGCTTGCACCGCTGCCCCCCGACTTCTGGGAGGGAGCGGTGGTGGCTGTTGTTGTACTTCAGGTTGTTTCACTTGAAACTGTACGAGATCTTCCAATTGTACTTCTACCTGTTCGGCATCATCCGTATCTAGAAAGATGGCTTCTTTACTCCTTTCAATTTCATAAGGGCTTGGCGTTCTCCTGGCTTGTGCTGGCGGTGCTGTGGGGACGCTGATCGCGCCCGTTCTTGTATCAATTGTTTCAACCCCTGCGAAAGCAGAGTTATCAAAACCTTGAGTGTAATCTTCGATTGATGTGACGGACTCTCTCTTTTTCCTCTCCTCATCATCCTTCTCCTTCCAGAACTGGTGACGTTCGGTGAATGTGCCGACGCTTTCGACGACTCTTGACGGTGAGGCGGACACGTCACACATGTCACGCGAACCTAGAGGGGTTAGTTGGGGGAATGTGAAAAAAATGTTATTCGTTTTACAAGTTAAAAAGTGAGTAGGTATTGATCACATCATATCTGTCAAGTATGAGGGGAAAGTATAAAAACAGAATTCCATCGTATGTTAGGGTAAAATCATAATTAATATAATGATATCACAACCGCAATAAAAATCCAAACGCCTCTTAAACAACCACAATACAATACAATTCATACATATCATACATCCTCTGCAACACAAACACCAAGAAAAAAAATATCGGAAATGAAAGTACAAACAAGTGCTCCACAAAAGCAGATATTGTGAAGGTGTTCCTTCTACAAAACTAGATACTTATTCTTTCCCTAGCATACAATTTGTCTTATCAACACATTTAGTTCACATTTACCAATATCAATATTCACAACACGACAAAGAAAAAACCATATTTACTTCACAACCCACAAAAATCGGTGCACACCACACAAGAACGATAAACAAATTGCAATAGTGCCATTCGATAACCGTCCAGCGTTAAAGTAAAATGCACATGCACCATAAATATTGAAATATGAATCCCTCTATAAAATAACTTATGTGTATGCCAATAAATTGCTTTCTCTTCAGATTCTAATGCAAGATTTGAAACTTTCTCTTTTGTTTTGTTTGTTAGATGAGAATCCCACAAAACGGCAAACCACACTGACGGAAATTAAGAAAACATAAAATAAAAATAAAATCTTACAAATTTTGCCAATTAATTCCCATTTCCACCTCCACCACCACCGCCACCCTTCTTTCCTTTCTTTTTCCTGTTCTTCTTCTTGCCAGCACCGGAGGACGGAGCACCACCACCTGAAACTTGTGCAGATGCTTCTCCTACGTCGTCCCCTTCTCCCTCGCCGACAGCTTCCGTTTCAAGTGGGATCTGGGGAGCTTCCTCCTCTTCAGGGGAGGGAAGATTGGGACTAACAACTTCTTCGGATTTACTGGAGGGCTCTTCTTCGACAGATTCCTGTCTGATAACTTCCCGGTCTTCGATGATTTCTTGTTCTTCTGGGGTTAATCTCTCTTCAAAGACATTCTCAATCTTACGTTCTTGTGGGCTTACTCGTTCCTCAATTACACGGTCAAACTCACGTTCTTGAGGGGTTAATTCTTCTTCAACGACACGATCAAACTCACGTTCTTCAGGGGTTAATCGTTCCTCTATGACATCATCCATCTCAATCTCACGTTCTTGTCTAATGATCTCTTCCTCTTCTTCTTCTTCTACTACATCTCGTCTGACCTTGTCATCATCGACACCATCATCCTCTTCTTCCCTTCTTTCCACCTCCTCATCTTCAGGTTCTAAATCATTAACTCTGGATATAGCTTCTGTAATGATATCATCTACAATTTCATTCCCATAAATCCTCGTCGTAATGAGCTCAGCCGTATCAGGATGATGGCCATTTGTCGTTGTTTCATCTTCTTCTTCCTCCTCCTCTTCGACTCTTTCCGATTGGTCTCTTGTGGGGAGACTAATGGGAGTCCGGTAACTGAGGCTCTCCTCCAGCTCGAGCTCATTCTCTGGATTGGACTCATGTTCAGTTTCACTCTCCTCTGGAATCTGTTCTGGTTTTTGCACTTCTACAGCCGTCGCTGATAGGTGAGGGGCTCGCTGTTGGTGAACAATTTGTGACTCGATCTCATCCTCTTCGTGAGAATGCTGATAATGATGCTCATCCTCACTTTCCTCTGGAATAATGTTGGAAGAGGGAGGGATGTGGTCATTCTCATCATCAGATAACACCTCCGTGATCTCCACACCCCTTCCTGGAATTACATCGTTTTGGCTACTGCTACTACTGCCTGGTGAAAGTACTTTGGTCGTTCTGGTGGTGGTGGTCGTTGTTGTTCTAAGACACTCTTGGAATACTTTGGGTGTTGGGGAGGAACTTGATACCTCTGTGTAAGTATGAATGACTTCTGTTCTGTCCGCATGGGTTGGATCTAAAGAAATTGATAAGTTTATGACGAGCTCGCCGTTAGTACAGCTCCTTTGGCTCCTTGACATAGCTAGCGATTTTACTTATTCCAAAAAACTGAACAGTATCTACTGTCGAACTTACTGTCAGCAAAAATTACTTGAAAAACTTTCTAACAATCTTTTCAAATGTTATTTTGCTCTTCTTCTAAATTACTTTTATGGTAATTATTTCAATCACAGAGAGTTTGTGTAGTTGAGAAAAGAGAAAGTTATAAAAATTACGTTTTATGTGAGCTGTTAGCGAAGAAATAGAGCGGAAGGATTTTGTACAAGATGGAGATACGTTTGTTATCGCCTCGACGGCAAGGTTATTCCCCAGTTCTGATTGATAAGCAGAGAAGATGAGTAGTTTTTTTGAGCGGTATTACATAAAGAGAGAGAGAGAGAGAGAAGAGGAGACATTCACACGCAACAAGAGCGAAAGAGAGACAGCAATAAGATGACACCCAACACCATAAAAAAGCTTATGGATCACCTTCTTGAAAGCGAACCACCAATTTTTGTGTAAGGATCGGACTCTCAACCCCATCACTGTGGTCAGGGGATGTTGAGGGCTCTTCGAATATCTTACTACTAGAACTATCTGCTGAAGGGCTTGAAAGCATTTGTCGCTGTTGGTGATGCTGATGATGCTGATGATCCCGCTTCAATATAGGCGACTGTGGTGTCCCACTTCTTGAGGGGGATTGGAGGGGAGGGACTGGTGAGGTTGTTACTGACGCGGAGGAGGGTGTTTGTGGGGGAGGAACTACGACTTCCTTTAAGCTCCGAATTTCCACGCTTTCTCTCCCATTCTCTGAGGTTCTCACTAGAAGCTTGATTTCCGCGTGGATTGGACTAGCCTTACCGTCCTCTCTAGTATCCATAATCACAGACGGGCTCTTCGCCCCGCTACTGCTATTCCGACTGACACTCCGGTATAATTCATCTTGACCTATGGGGCTAGACGGAGCAACGCAGATGTTGGGTGCGACCGTCTCATAAAATGATGATGGGGATGAGGTCGCTGATGATGGAGGAGGCGTCTTTGTCGTATCTTCTAAGCGGGTGGCAATAGTTCATAATAATTCAATGATTTAAAAAAATATTTTCCCTTGTCCCATTAAAAACAAGAATTAATGTGCTAGTGTTCAGATTAGATAAGGTGAATATAAAATTAAGATGCATTTTAGATTATGTCTCCAGCTTTGCCCGTTTTCATTTATGTACAAAATACCTAATCACTTAATCCCATATTCAATGTGTGTCGGCATTGCCCTCGAAAAAGTATATTAAAGCATGCATTCATATCATATCATATCAAAAGCACCATCTATACCATGGATAAGGCAAGCACAGATAAAAAAGAAAAAAACGTCTTCAAAAAACGCTTAACGTCGATAAAAAATTAAATAAACCTAACTGATCTAAATACTTCAAAGATAATTATTTAAACTTGTCGATAATAAATAAAAATCAGGTTAAATAGGAATTAATGTATTAATCAAAGTTAATCCCTTTCACTCTTACCTGATCTCGGCTCATCATCTCCAAGCTGCGATTGTGCGGACTCCCGTTCTGCAAATGACAAAGGGGGAGAAAAAGAGAACAAGGTTTACATACAACATTCTAAACTCAATCTTTACCAAGTAGAGTTTTAGCTCAAGTGTAAATACATACGAAAAATACCAACATATAAATAGTCTGTACGCAATTGACATGACCCAAATATTACATTGTCATTCTTCATTACTCATAGTATGAGGATGTGTGACAAAAAATGTTGTTAGTAGTAAAACGATCAGGGCAAACAAACTCAATGTTATAAATAAGTATGACAAATGAAATGCATTTGTGAAGATGAAGGTGAAAATGGTCCCAACAGAATAGACGTAAAACAAATAATAAAAAATTTGATTGTATTCATATTTTTTTATGATCCCATTTATATAGCCCTTCCTTTTTGACTGACTTTGATGAGACTCTGTGATCGCTCTAAGAAGCTCAAGCTGACAACTAGACATCTACCAACAGAAGGAAAATTACTCCAAAAACAAACTACGATCCAAACTTAAGATAAAATTGTAAACTTAATCGGTTTGTGCGATAATGTAATATACTGTGCAGGTATAAAACATTCCATTCCGCTTTGCTCCGCCAATGCATGAGATTTTTTTTTGGCTAGAAAAAATAATGGGTTATTTATCAAAGAGAAAGTAAGAAAAATACTTCTTCTGGAATGTTTCTTTTTTCCTCGTCGTCGAATAAGGTTCCCCCCATTGGGATTACAGTCTGTTCCGCTTCCTTCAGGAATGACTATTTTTGGGATGATGGAGGACCTGCTGAGCTTTGCGGTGGGGAAATGATCAGCATTGAGATCTTCGGTTTCCGTGTCGTGTCCACTTTTTCCGGGGATCTCCCCATTTTCAAAGACTTCCGACTCTTGCACAGAGACTGAGGAGCAGTTGGCGTCCAAAATGGTTTGGATGATTTTTGCATCATCTTCAGTTTCTATGTGGTGGTAGGAGCAGGAGGGGCTGTTTTCTTCGGGAGCTGTGAAATCTTCAACATCTGTAGCTCCACCTCCCATTCCTTCGTCTTCGGATTCGATGGCTAGCTGATCTTTGTGGTTATAGATGACCAGTCGGGGGGTCAGCGTTTTGGAGTCGATTAGCTTGCAATGGATTTCCTCGTCATCTGTGGGTGTCTCTGGATAGGGCTCTTCGAGCTCCCGATCTTTCATGCTTATTTTGGTGTGGGCTGAGGCAACATTCATTTTTAAAATGTTGTCAAGGTCAGGGCTAGCTTTAACAGGCTTCCACTCATCTCCACCGTCATCGCCTGAATCTTGCATGTCCTCACAGTCTGTGAGGGCACCTTGATCTAGTTCTTCAACTTTGAGGGCTCCACGAGGCCTGAAACTGACCTTTTTCTTGCCATCACTCCCATCACCAAGCAGACCTTCATCCTCATCCGTGTCGTTTTCATTCAACCTTTCATCTCCACAATCGGAAGGTGTGATGGATCGTGGAGCACCTGGGGCAAGTTGAGAATATCTCCTCTCGGTAGGCTCATTCTCAAGGGATTCTTCATCTGTCATTGGATCAACTGGGAACTCTGGGGTAGGAAGACGTACTTGATTCAAATGGGTTGGGTCAATGGATAACTTTCTTGGACTGTCCGAGGCCAGGGATTCCAGATCAGTGAGTGGGTCTTCCGTACTTAGAAATTCAAACAGAGAATACTTTCTCTCTGAGACTGGCCGCTCTTCATTTGGATCCTTTTCTGTTATCGTAGTTTCATCCCTCCCAATATCAATACTTTCTGGCATAAAAAAGCAGCCATATGCAGTGGGGCAAAAATCAGGAGCATCCGTGTCGATTATATCAATATCAAAATCTCCGTCCCCATCCCCTTCCATATCTTCTACATCTGTTAGAGCATCATCTTCATCCTCCCCCTTGCCAGCCCCTCCCGAAATTTCAAGTCTGGCAAGAGTTTGTCTGCAGACGGTAACCTGTTCACCGGAATTATCTTCAATGCACACTTCACCTTCATTACCGTAATTCCTCAAAATCTTGTCCATTTCCTCATTTGACGCTTCGGGGATGGGATCACCACCACAAGCATAGTTACTACAAGCTGTGGTGGAGCAACATGGGTCATCCTCGTTCTCAGAGAGTACTTCCGTGTCAGTCACTCCCCCATCGTCCACTCCAGTGTCAGGGATCGCTAAAGCGTTAGTACTGATAATGCTTGTTGGGGACGGTGGTGGAGGTTGTCGTGTTTCATCCAAGTCCTCAACGTCTGTTAGACCCCCTTCATCTCCCCCTGGTGGGGATTCGGGTCGCAGGGTTGTTGGAATGGGACGATTATTATTTCCATTGCCCGATCCATTCATTGCCATATCTTGGCTGATTCTCATAATAGGGATATGATCTTGCTGTGATTTTTATATATGGTAGCGTTGTAGTAAATGTGTTTAGTTAGGAGGCAGTAGTGAAATGTTGTTAAAAATGGTAAGGTGATTGATAATAGAACGTTTTTTAATGATGACCGAGGAATTAAACTCTGATTGGTTGTTCTCGTCAAGTAAGTTGTTAATTTTTTGATTGGGTATTCTGGCTGTCGGTTAATTCGCTTTCTTCACCTGATGACGAATCAATGGAGAAGTTTGTTTTAAGTTAATATTTTCAAACATAAGTTAAAACTTAAGGTAACAACACAAATATTTAATTATAATATACAGAAACTGATAAGATAAGAGGTAAACTTAACAAAACATAGCAAAACGTACTGAAAATAGCGACTGAACTGAACGGAACTCACCATTGCGAAATGTTTTGAGAAAGGTATCATTTTCATTAGCAAAATGACTATAGGGAGCTAATTGCAAACATTTTTGGTGACATCAAAAACTAAAAAATCTTGTTCGTGACGACTCACAGTTTCATCTGTGACATGGATTGGATTGGTATGAGTGGTGTACACGGGAAAATACGCAATTTAAAATAAAAACACTGAAAAATAGCATTTTTTTTTACTTTTTACGAAGAACACAGTAATATTGAAATCCAAACAGTTTTGTTCTGTTTCTGGGCATAAATGTAACGGAACTGGATATACGACAACGAAACCAAACTGATAAACACAATTTTCGCTTCCTTCATCATAAACATAAGTTTGCACGGAGGAGTATAAAATAATAAAAAATGTGCAAGCAAACTACGAAAATGAATGCGTTTTTTTTTGCTTTCTAACAGTTTGTTAATGCCATACCCTGCTCCTAAAATTAGTATTAAAGAATAGGTGCAACCTGAGCTGTTTTCTCTAAACTTAAGACAGGGATTATGAGATTGATATAGGATGAAGCTTCTACTAAATGTTGTGTATTAGGTGACCTTAATTTATATCTGTGTACGGGTGAAATGGTGAATGTAACAAAGTGACGGACATATTTTTGTTGTTTTGGTGTAAAACGATTGTGAAACAATTGTTTCTTAACCAAGAACAGAGAAAAATACATTTTCCAAAACGGAAGATCAGAAACGAAAAAATAATATTTTTGTAGGCTTACGATTTCCTTCTTTTTTGGACAAGTGCAACAAAAAATATAAAAACGATAACGGAAACATGGATAAAACAATGACGAGATTTTTTCCCCAACAAAATCATAAAAAACCGATTTGTAGAATAAAATGTTTCATTCATTTTATTTTTTTAACAATAATTACCTTTCACGGAGTAAGTGAATTGGATGAAGGGTGAAAGTGTCTCAACAACATTGGGAAAGTTCCCACTGGAATCTACTCTTGGCGGAGACAACCTAGTGATTTGTAACTCTGTGGACTCCGATGTTCTCGACTCCGACCCGGAGATAGAGATGGGTGAGGAAGCCAAAGAGGATCGTGATTGCGTTCCAGAGCCAGTCCCCAAACCACTCCCACTACCACCCCCTACTGCCATACTTAGCCCAGCACCACTACCACTACCTGACTCATGATCTGAGGAACCCTGTTTACTAGGAGAGGAATGTGTGACTGAGGTAACGGAGCTAGAGCTGGAATGAGATTTGCTAGAGCTATGCGACTTTGAAGATGGTGTTGAGAGTTTCAGAGACGCTGATTTGGAAGAGGCTTCCGAGCCCGAGCCAGAGCGAGAGCTTTTCTTTGATGAGTGTTCAGAGTGTGAAGCTGATGATATTGACATCGGGGCAGAGCCCACGGCTGGGGATGCGTAGCTTGCTGAATAGCTACTTCCACTGTGACTTTGACTTCCACTCTTGTGTAAAACCTGAGGAGAGTCTACGGAGCCTCCTGAGACTGAAGATGCGCGGCTAATTGACTCACTCCCTTCATCTGATAGCTTCCCCTTTGGGGAGCTTCCTCCTGCAGATGAAGCCTGTTTGTCATCCGATTTTCCTGAAGATGCATCTGAAACTTCTTGACTACGAAGAGCTTCAGGACCCCCAGCGCCGTGGGAGCCATTGCCACCTGAGTAATCTGATCCTTTTGAGTCAGCGGCACTTGGAGGACTTGCACCTCCACTTACAGAAGAATGCGTGTGGGATCTAGTCTGACCAGCGGACTCGTCCGTGGACGAAGAGCCAATAAACATTGGTGTTCCTTCCCCATAAACATAACTGGACTCTTGAACTTGTCCCTTTTGAGAATATACAAAATCAAGAGTTTTTACAAAAACTTCAGAAGTAATTATAGCTGGGGCAGAGCGCGGCCTTGGCAATTCAGCAAAATGGATTTGATATTCCAAGTCCGGTACAGAGTAGCGGAATGGCTTTTGGGATTTCGTCGTCAACTTGGTAGGTCCGAAGGATCTTCGTTTCTTCTCTAGAGGATCTGTTTGAGAACCCCTTCGACTACTTGGACCCCCTTGTTGAATATCGATTGCCTTCGCAGTGACAACCTCTTCAAACTGAACTACTGTCGAGAAAACTGGCGAGGACTCTAGATTACTACTGGTTGTCGTGGTCGTGGCAGTGGTAGACGAGGTAACGGTAACAAGCGATTCTTTAGCGGTTTGTAAGACTTCTGCAGCCAAGGGTTGTTCCAGTGTTGTCCTCCTCTCAGACACATTTTCGAGAATGTGTTGGGGAGTGGGCTGAACAACTTCCGGTGCATAAGTTGTCAATGGGGATTTGGCCGTTGCAACTGCGACCCTACTTACGGCAGAATCTGTTGCTGAGGTGGCAGTTGCCACAGCCGTAACTTGTGGTTGGGATAAGTTGCTCGTGGTAAGCAAAGCTGTGGATACAGCGGCGGATGTGGCTCCAATAAACATTAAAGCTGTGTCCTTTCCTTCAATGCTAGTGTCAGCCTTTGCGGCTGACTCTAGAGAAGTGTCAGACATCGGCTCGTCTTCTTCACCTGCACGCGTGTCTACTTCCTTTTGGTCAACGTCCTTTGCCTCCTTTGGAGAAAATTGTTCTTCACTTGGGGAAAGTATTGATGATGGTGGCTCTTTACCCACTGGCGACTGTGGCTCTCGAGGAGACAAAGAGGTGGGGGAAAACTTTCCTTGCTCTTTTGTTGGTGAAATTCGCTTCACCGCTTCAGACTGGCCTTTCTCGAAGGAGACTTTAAATTCTCGAACAAATGACTCGTGAGTGGCTATCACTTTATGTTCCGTCACGGGGGATTTAGGCTTAAACGTTGTTGTGCTTGGGGGAGGTGTTGTTGCTCCAGGTTTGATATCTTCTGTTTTTGTTACTTCCGGTCTGGGAGAATACTCCTTGAAATACATTTGCTGTTTGAGACTCTCTCTCCTTGTCACTTCTTCTGTTGCTTTTCCGCTTGCAGTGTCTGCAGCCTTCACAACCTGCGTTGTTGCCGACATTTGAGTGGAGTCAGATTCGGAAACATGGAACTCTTCAACGGCTTCAGTTGTCAGAACTTGTTTTTCTGGGGATCGTTGCCCCGACTTTTGTGGCTCTTCCTGTGCCTTATCTTCAGCAGCTTCCAGGACTGTTTCTAACTTGTCATCATCAAAAATCCCTCCTTCTGTTATGCCCAACATGGCTTTCAGCACTGGGGTCATGGC
>JAQGAH010001944.1:0-10308 GCA_034696885.1 Lepidocyrtus paradoxus | reverse complement strand
GTTCGTGAAATTGCTCAGGATTTCAAGACTGACTTGCGTTTCCAGAGCTCTGCTGTGATGGCACTCCAAGAGGCATCTGAAGCTTACCTGGTCGGACTATTCGAAGACACCAACTTGTGCGCAATTCACGCCAAGCGTGTCACCATCATGCCCAAGGACATCCAGTTGGCCAGGCGTATTCGAGGAGAACGTGCTTAAGCGCGTTCATGACACGGCTTGTTGACTTTAACTGATCTCTATATATAACCCAACGGCCCTTATAAGGGCCACCACATTTTTCGAAGAGCAAAAATTAACATGTTATGATTTTAAGATAATGAATCTCTGATGAATTTCATTTCAAACGCTAAAATTATTATTAACCGGTTCATCTACTCGTCCAAATCCATGCAAAGCTCCAATGATGTGCCACTAATAATGCCATCATGCCAAGCCAATCAAGCCATGAGCTTCAATCAGGAATTACTTGCAGAATGAATGATACATATCTCAAGAATTAACTGCTATCAATGTCATGTATAAATAATTTTAGTGAAAAATGATATGAAATGAAAAATGATCAATTGCCATTAAGTAACACAAACTCATTAAGAGAAATAAAATATAATTTCAGGTTATTTTTAATCATTTTGCTCTTCGTAAATATTGGTGGCCCTTAAAAGGGCCGTTGGGTTATTTTATTTAGTCTAGATCATTTCACGGTCCGTTGAGTTTACTTGGAAGAGGTGTATTTGGTCACAGCCTTGGTTCCCTCAGACACTGCGTGCTTGGCCAACTCTCCAGGAAGAAGGAGCCTCACAGCAGTCTGGATTTCCCGAGAGGTGATGGTGGTCCTCTTGTTGTAGTGCGACAATCGGGAAGCCTCAGAAGCGATCCTTTCGAAAATGTCATTCACGAACGAGTTCATGATGGACATGGCTTTTGAGGAGACTCCAGTGTCAGGGTGAACCTGCTTCAGCACTTTGTAGATGTAAATGGCGTAGGACTCCTTCCTCTTGTGCTTCCGCTTCTTATCCCCCTTGGAGATGTTCTTCTGGGCCTTTCCAGCCTTCTTTGCAGCCTTTCCACTAGTCTTTGGTGGCATGATGATAACTTTGCTTTTTCAGAGATAAGAAAATCTAACTTGGTAGAGTAGAGAGCTTGGTTTCAGAAGTGAATTCAGATAGCAAATGAAATGCTCATTTGGATGGAGCTGCTATTTATATGTAGAGCTTGAGTCGGGAATCGGGGATTGAGTTGAAAGTTGAGTTGGGAAGAGAAAATGGGAACAAGGCGGAGCTACACTGAGTTGAGTTTTTAGCTTCTTAGAAGCTTGCACTTCTTTCTGCACATAGCTCAAGTCAATGCAGTAAAGCTGCCGCAGTGCTTCATCAGGCACGTCCGAACCCAGTTCTCAGGTATATAAGCTTCCACCAGTCGCATATCCTCATTCATTTGTCTGCTCCTTAATTTGCAACTTGAAAACTTTTTCATTCATCAATTCTATTTTGTCAACATGACTGGACGTGGAAAGGGAGGAAAGGGGCTTGGGAAGGGGGGCGCTAAGCGTCATCGTAAAGTGTTGCGTGATAACATCCAAGGTATCACAAAGCCTGCCATTCGTCGTCTTGCCCGTCGTGGAGGGGTCAAGCGTATTTCTGGTCTCATCTACGAAGAAACCCGAGGCGTCTTGAAGGTGTTCCTTGAAAATGTCATCCGTGATGCTGTCACCTACACCGAGCACGCCAAGAGGAAGACCGTTACTGCCATGGACGTTGTCTACGCTCTGAAGAGACAAGGCAGAACTCTTTACGGATTCGGAGGTTAAGAAATATTGCAGCCCATTCCCTTTTCTGATTTGACTACTTCGACTATTAACCCAACGGCCCTTTTAAGGGCCACCACATTTTACGAAGAGCAAAAAATATGGAAATGCATAACTTCCATAATGATTCAAAAAGGAGTCATAATTTATAATACTAATTAATTTTCCGGATGAAATAATTAATCGCGGGGAAAATGCACTGCATACTATTTTTTCTAGGTTGCTTGAAGGAGTCTAACTAAACCCAGAGATGTGTTTTTATTTTACTTTCACAATGGATCGTCAAATTAAAAGTAAAATATAAGTTTTAATTAAGTTAAGTTGTAAATGTGATTTTTTGATTGGTGGTAGAAAAAAGTTGCCAGCTCAAACAAAAAACGCAAAGATCTCATTAAAATTTGAAACAATTTGATTGGAAACGTTGTCAACGTTATACAGAACATGAATAAAGAAGCAATCATTTAACATTAATTGACATAATAAATTTCAGAAGGGAAGTGATTCAGTTTCGGTTTACTTTACTAGTTTAGAAATAAATGGAGATCATTGTATTTGTATACAATATAAATATCACACGCCCTACATTGAACCCAATTAATGACCAGCAGAAACTGAGCAAGAATCCAGGAAAGTTGTTAGTTGAGTATATGGAGTTGTCCGTTGTTTAGGTTACTGTAGCTACGCCTGCGTTTCAGCTGAAGCTCGCTGCGGGCATCGTTTCATGTGTGAATTTCGTGCTCCTCTCTGATTAAACGCTACAGTAATCAAAAAATAAATATCTCGTTATAGTTATGTTATAATGTGATGACATTTTGAACGCCTTATTAATTTATTTATTTCAAGTATTTTCAATTTTTCATTTCATGGAGACTTACATTTTCCACAATGATCACACTCAAAAGGGCGCTCACCCGTATGCACCCGAAGATGCTCAGTTAAAATCTAAATTAAATTATATTAAAATACAGTTATATGCAATGTTTAGTAGTTAGTACTATAACAGGAGTAACAGTGTGTGCCACACACTGTGTGGTTGAACTGACCTGCGACTTGGTGAAGGCTTTTGGACAGTAAGAGCACTGATGAGTTTTCTTCCCATGGGTTGTCCTGTGTCTCTTGAAACTAAGTTTTGTTCGAAAACTCTTTCCACAATCTGCAAAATTTAGTAAACAAAATATAAATATTAAAATGTCACGAACTACGAACGAAAATTAATAAATATTACGCATTGTATTTACAAAGTAATATTATAAGAATTTGCAACTTAATTCCGTGCTCATAAAATGACTGACCTGCACAGACGTAATTTTGAGTGGTCGAGTGGGTTTCCGCATGAGCTTTGAGCTGGGTGGAGGTAGCTATTTTTATAGATACAAGTGATTCATAAATATAATTGTGCATCAACATAGGGAATAATCTAACTAGCATGCAAAATTATATGGCAGCTTCTTTATGCTTTACTAACTGTATTTTTTATTGCATATCGGGCAAATCTTCCAGGTCCCCTCATTATGAATAGACAGTCTATGACAGTTAAGGTCTTTTGCGCTGGTAAAACTCTTCCCGCAAGTCTTGCACACGAATAAGGCGATTCCATGGTCCCGAACCTTATGAGCTTGCAACGAAGAATGACCTTGGAAAGTACTCGGACAACGGTCACACTTAACCGGCTTGTAGTGAATTCGTAGATGAGCTAGCCAAAGAAAACAAGATAAAATTAATAACAAGATAATTAATAATGAAACGATCTCTCCTTCTTTTAATCCAAATGATAATTATTATCTCACCATCAAGTTTGCCACGACTGTCAAAACACTTTGCACACACCTCGCAAATTGATGGACCCGTATGAGTATTGTTTTTATGATAAAATAATTCACTGCGTGACATAAAGCTCTTATCGCATCCTTCAGCATCACACTTTACCTTTGTAATCGCATTATGAATCTCATCAAGGTGTTTCATCAGTAGCATCTTTGTTTGGAGCAACATTCCACAGATCTTACATTTCAAGTCGCCTCCATCATGACTCCGACAAATGTGTTCCATGTACTTCTCCATGGAAGATAAGTTACGGATGCAGTATGGACAAGGGAAGGTTTTCTCCCCATGAGATTCCAAATGTGCGTCGTATTCAGATCGCTTAACAAGAACGGAACAAACCTTACATTTCACTTTGTATTTCCCTGCGATGATGCCCCGATGGGCGCGTCTCTTGTGAAATTTTTGAGTCTGCTCGGTGGAAAACTTGAGATCGCATTGGTCACACTCGAAGGACTTGACATCTGTCTCATGTTTCCGAAGATGACGCTCAAACCAAAATGTAGTTTGGGAACTGTAGTTACAAGTTTCGCAGATGTAGGTGTAGGTGGTCCGTTTCCGTTTTCGCCGTTTGGTTTTTGAATGGGGTCCAGTTTGTTCTTTCGTGACTTCGATATCTGCAACCCGACTATCTGGAGATGTCATTGGGGTCGTGGCTGTCTTTTGCACTTCTGTGGGCTTTTCTTTTGGTTTCCCTTGGCTAGCAGAAGTATTCCTAATCTTTGATTTCTTTATTGGGATTGGGACCTCTTCTGAAAGAACGTCTTCACTTTGCGGCTCGCCAGTATTGTTGTCATCCTCGTGACGTTCGTCAAAAAAATCTTCTTGGAATGACTCCTCCAAAACCTGGTCACCTTGCTCTTCAGACTCCGTTTTCACAACTTTCAAGACGCTCTCTTGCTCTTTGTGTGAACCAATTCGTATCTGAACTTGAATTTGCTCTATATGGTAGGCTCTAATCCCGCAATTTATAAATGGGAGTAGTCCGGTTCCAATATGTTCCAACTCTGCGACAAAAAGGAAAAACTGTTTGAGAATGCGTTATTTCCAGTTAACGAAAGATTATTAAATCAAATGTACATAATATAATGACTTCTGAAGCCAGTTTACCGCTATTTTTATTTACTGCAGTTTGAAAAGCCTTCAAAGTGGACTCTTCATCTTCAGAGTAACTGGTTCTTCTTTCAAATCCTCCCGACCTCCTTGAAATTGTCTCCCGTACGGCATTTACTTCCTTAGCAATCTGAATCCGCAGCTTCTCTTGTGCCAGGTGGAAGGTCACAATTTTTCCAGCAACTGCCCCGCATCCTTCACAAAGCTGGAAGCCTTTGGAACTTCCTTCTTCAGTGTCATTGTCATCACCTCCATTGAAGTTCAAAACATCAGTCAAAACTTGCTCATAATAAGGGTTGCTGGCACGAGTGTGGAGTAAATAACTGGCTAAAAAGTTAGTCAAGTTAATGCCTTCACCCTTGTCCTCCCTCAGCAACTCAGCTTTCCTTTTCACTTCACTATCAAATTGTTTGGGGGCCTTCTTCAGACAAATGAAGCAAGAGCTGAAGCCCATCTTGATTTATGAACAACTTTAGCAGGGATCCATTGAAAGTTAATTGTCTCAGTAGCTAATTTTTACTCGAATTTACAAAGTTTACAATGCTTGAATTACAGATGTGCAGTGAAAGCACCTTTTTGACTTTGTTTACAACGCATCTCTGCTCTTCTGTGTTTTTTAGATTTGGCTAGACGAGCCCAGCTGCTGCTTTTTCTTATGTTGACTCCTGCTACATACTCCACTCATAACTTATGAGTCATAAGCAAAAGCCTAAGTTAACTCCACTTTGCACACTGCTCGAAGATTTAGCGGTGTTTCATCCAAATCCCGTCCAATGACTCCAATTTTCCCTTGATATGTGGATAGTACTCTCTAGATTGGAGTAAAAAACGTAAATTCATCGTATGCTCCCATAATTTGTAATTTAAAAGAATCATTATCTCGGATGATTATTTCAGCCCGACTTTATTCACTCCTTTCCTGTTTCCTCAATCTTCTTTAACGGTACTCATATAATGACTCATTCATTAGCTTCCTTTAAGGTATAAGGTATCTTTATAAGCTTTCATTTCTACTGGAACGTATAACAACTAAGGAGGTGAGGTGAGGAGATCGGTGATTGGAATCGGAAAAATATTTTTATTCCAGAGGATTATTCCAGCAGTTAGGTCAAAAGAAGAGTGCCTTGGATCATCGCATTTACAATTTACAGGCATTTCATCATCATAACGTAATTCATTGCCACTTCATCGTTAATTGAGAATGAAAAGGTGTGAAAAGGAAAAATATCTAGGTTTACGTTTGTTAAGACCTCCTCAATTTTCTAAAAAAAAATAATGTTCAACCGCCCAATGTCAGTAAAAAAAATAAAGAACAGACTCGGTTGCTGCTATGTAATAGCTTATGGAAAATCATGAGTTTAATGAGCTTATATCGCATGAACTAAACTTTACATTCATTTCGAACCCTTCATTTATGTAACTTTGAGTTTTGAATGATACTAGCCAATTTGCGCATTTTTCCAGCTCTGCCCATTGTAATTGTGGATTATTTACCTATTTTAACTCATGAAGATGAAGACCATAATGAATCATGACTAGTACTAGTATGATATGACGCTGCGCAGCTTTATTAATAATTAAATCAATGTAATAATTTCAATGATCCCTGTCATATACAACTTAAAATGATCCGCATTTAAGCATCCCCCTAACTATTGACTTAATTTCCTACCATTCCATTGAAAATTTTCCGCTATAATTCTTCAACAGTTATTTCCTTTCATTACAATCATCATCATCATTTGCCTTTGTGAAATCTCCTTTATCGACCGGTGAAAAATAAAGCCACATCATCGGGGGCCAGCGTGAGTCGAGCGGATCCCTCAACATGCAAACGTCCATAAAGGAATATTACGAGCCACCCCTCATCCTTCTCAACCCAGCAGTTCAACTCAACTCATTTTTTGCTCGGGGACGGACCGAGTTGAAAGTCCCTTTTCTGTGTATATCGGCTATAAGAGCTGCTTAGGCCACCCTACGCATTAGTCCCACCCTAGAACTCAACTCAGTGCGATCCCAACTCACATCTCTAACATAAATAGGGGAAGCGAGCAAACAGCCCATCATCAGTATTGAATCGTTTTTGAGAGCGCTCACACGTAAAATTTTGCTGTCAAGCTGACCTAATCCAAGTTTCCATCGATATTTAATACCGTTTTTTCCACAAAGAGTCCAATCAAGATGCCACCAAAGACCAGTGGAAAAGCAGCCAAGAAGGCTGGAAAGGCCCAGAAGAACATCTCCAAGGGGGATAAGAAGCGGAAGCACAAGAGGAAGGAGTCCTACGCCATTTACATCTACAAGGTGTTGAAGCAGGTTCATCCTGACACTGGCGTCTCCTCAAAAGCCATGTCCATCATGAATTCGTTCGTGAATGACATTTTCGAAAGGATCGCTTCTGAGGCTTCCCGATTGTCGCACTACAACAAGAGGACCACCATCACCTCTCGGGAAATCCAGACTGCTGTGAGGCTCCTTCTTCCTGGAGAATTGGCCAAGCACGCCGTGTCAGAAGGAACCAAGGCTGTGACCAAGTACACCTCCTCCAAGTAAAGAAAGTTTCAAGTCCTCTGTCATCTGTGGAATGTGAAAAGTCAAGTGGGTTTGGCTGTTTTAATACCCAACGGTCCTTTTAAGGGCCACCAAAATCTCCGAAGAGCAAAAAAATCTAGAGTAATAATAATAAAAGCTTATTTTGAGGAGTAATTTGGCATTTATTCGCTTCATCCGGCAAACAACAAAAAATCATACTTTGACTTTAGTTTGCATTCAAGCGACAAACGCTTACCAATGACCGGTTTAATTAGGTACGGTGGGTGTGGTTCGTGTACCTGTTATTAATTGTTGTCAGATAATACCGGAACTACTCATACTCGCATTATGAGTCGCTTTATGTCCATTATCACTGTGGAATTTGTCCATACACTACCTACTTTAATTTATTTGCTTTCAACTAAAAAACTTGTCAAATAAAATATTTATTTCCATTTTTATAATTACTTAATTAGCTTTTAGCTCATGTCCAAAATAGCCAAAAATGTTATTCAGAAAGTTTATTCTTACATTTTTACACCATCACAGATTCACTGGAGATTTATCTGAATAATTCTATATTTGATTTGATCTAGCTCTGTATTTGATAAAAATCAGCTTTTTGTAAGTAAATACATTTAAATGAATTTATTAGCATTTATTATACAAAATACTTACTGCTACCAATTAAAAATGTTAAAAATACATAAATGAGTATGTCTTGATGACGTGAATTTAAAATTAGTGTCAATATACCTAGTTAAATTTCAATCAAGATATTTTTACCTTTTATAATTCCTGTTATTTTTTATTAATATTGATAATGTTCTCGCCGATTCTGATTTTGATTGATTGTTGTAATAAACAACTATAGATAATAATGATAATATTTGAGTATTGCGTTCTTAATTGGGAATTGGAATGTAGAAAGTCTCATGGATGGATTATGTAACATAATTTTGTCCTATACATATAGATATAACTGGAATTTACCGTGCCAGAGTGGAGTTGTAATAAGCCGTCATTAGCTAACCAAACCATTACATGTATTTGGTAAAATGAATAAATTTTTTTATTAGTAAAAATACGTGAACATGGACTTATATATCTAATCAATAATTTTACTAATCAGTAATCATCCTCGCACGATAACAAACTTTGATATGATCATTTGATTACAAATTCACTACAATAATAGCAGTCATAGTCATAATGTATGGAATGATTTTATGATTAAAATTTATATAAATTGTTACATGTATTTTTAAGTCTCACTAATGACAAAATCGCCCAATCATTCAGATCGATCTCTATTTTTGGGGTTTTGAAGTTATCACCAGACACATTCATTATCGGATTTATTTCATCATACAAATAATTGACTGTGCTGTTACATATATGCTTGCCTGGGTAAAAACAGTTCTGTCTAAGCATGCAAACGATGCAACCTTGAGGCTACCTACCTTAACTTAATATATAATTCATTTCATCAGATCAGATATTTAAAAAATTAACTTGGATTTCTACAAGGTAAGTATGCTAATTTATTCCAATCAAATAGCAATTTGAATAATTTATGTTATCGCAATTAACATATTTATCTACAATTGATACACAATTTTTTAAAGAATGGACCCAGACGTAATCCTTCGTGGAGCATTAGGTCACATGGCCTCGTTCGGGGATTTGTACGACGCTCGGACAGACAACTTCTGTGGGATTTCCATCTTCCAAAATTCCGTCCCCCCATCATTCCTCACCATCCACGATGAAGACAGTACTGCCACAGAAATGCACTTGATAAACAAGGACTCCCTCACCGAAATGTTTTCCAAGCTGGAAGTAGATGCAGAGCAGCAGGTCTCTCTACTGGCAGGACTCTTTTCACTTGAAGGCTCCTGGAGCCATTTGACAACTCCCAAGAAATACGCCCGCAGTGTGAAGACCGCCCTTTTGTATAAGCTCAAGACAAAATACGAGAAAGTTAACTTTTTCCGAGAGGAGCTCCGGGATTCATTTACCACCGCAGACATTGATCGAGGCATAGCGACCCACGTCGTTGTCGGAATATATTGGGGAGCAAATACCGTCTTATCATGCAATTGCGATAATGTTGAGAACAAAGATGAGGTCGAACTTGGGCGCATCTTATCTTCCCGAATGGAAGGTTTATCATCCTCAGTTTTGGGAAAAGGGGGTGACAGCTTCAGTGAAGCAGATTTATACGAGAATATCCCGGTTTTCGAATTGACAATATTTGGGGATATCATATCAAAGGAGGAACAACTCCCATTGACGTGTCAAGACGCTACCAACTTCTTGGCACAGATTCCCTCACGGGTTGCAACCTCCAATGGAGGAAAAGGGATGCCTGTCACCTATCGCATGATCCCCATCACACGGCTTCAAAACTACTTTAACTTTGTCATCAAGGTGGATGTCACCTTGGGCACCCTGACTGACCCAACTTTGATGAGAATCGTGAAACTCTTTGACGAAATGCTGGAGATCAATCAGGAACTCAATGAAGCCTATAAGGATACCTATGACAGCAGCTGCACTTTGAGGGAGGAGGATATGGGCTATATTTCAGGCCTACAGGAGAAGATGACAGTTCAGGAGACCTTGCTCAGGGAAATACTCTCCTCTGTTTTGACAGAGGTCAGGTCTCGTAAAAGGGAAGTCAAGGATTTGGACAATCTGATTAATCGATTCAAGTCAAGTGCATCCATGAAGCGACCGGGCAACATTCACCTCCTAGAAATGGCCCCGCATGGGAAGAAATACAAGGAATAGTTTTAGTTAACGTGCATTTTCAAAATTTTAATTTAAACTACTATTCCGAACATTTACATTTACACTGTCAAATATATATGGATTCATTTTGCCAACGCGCACTTACCAATTTATGTATCTTATCCCATTATGCAAGTCTCGGCATAATTATATCTTATTCAATGTAATTATTAACTTGCGACCGTTAGGTGAAACGCAAGTTACTAAGATCGTCTGGGCAGTCTGTCCGTCTGTCCGTCTGT
>JAQGAH010001943.1:0-10317 GCA_034696885.1 Lepidocyrtus paradoxus | reverse complement strand
ACATAAGTGTACCAAGTTTCATCCAAATCGGAGAAACTTTTTTGCCTCAGACGGACGGACGGACGGACGCACGGACGCAAGGACATTCTCCCAGTGAGGAGAGGAATTTTATAAACGCAGCTTTATTGAGCTGCGTTAATAAATGGAACCTTAGATAATCCTTGTCCCTTGGTCCCTGGTCTAAATATGTATATAAAAGGGGACGGTTCAAAACAAAGTAAAAATATCATGGACTATTCCCTTAGTATGGATGCCGATGTCGCGTATGCTCAACGGCTAACCAACTTATTTTTAGACGTTTACTTTGTTTCATACCATTGTAGCATATGAAGCGCATTTTTATGCAGGTTTCCATTATATTATGAAATTCTCAATACTCTAATACTCACGGTCTCACAAATACTGAGAAAACCAAAATTCGAAGCAAAATTTTTTTTTTAATATTCCTTCAAAAGCTAAGAATTTTTCTAGTTCTGTTTTCATCTTTTGATATCACACAATAGCCTGTCGTAAACCCGGTAGCATAGCTTCATCAATCTGTCAATTTTTGGGTTAGTGTCGTATTCTCCCATGCACTTTATCTAAGGGTAATTCCCTTTCATGATCTTAAATTGACGTGGGGCAAAATTAGATTTGGCTGAGTAAATATGGAAAGCTCTATTACCAATATAGGATAAAGGAGGAAGATCAGGTTATAAATTAGGCTAAGGATAAGACAGGTATGTGCATGATGTGCTAAAAGAGGAGGCTAAGCAGTGGAAATTATGCATAGATGAGTGTAAGTAAATTGCACCTGATTCAAATGCTAGCTGATGTTTTACAAAAAAAAATTCAAGCTCTTGATTGAAGGTTGCGTAATTTAACTGACTGAATTCATTTGTTTGCTGTAATTTTGCACTACTTATTAATAGAAAGATAAAAATGGGAAACGTTGAAAGTCAACCGACCAATCAAAAGAGCGAATAAAGCTTTTTAGGGAGGATTTGATAGACAATCACGATTGTGTTATCGATTGGCAAAACCAGTATTTGAAAATTTGTAATCGTTGAAGAGATGGAGTAACAAGGATTTTTTGTCGAACAATTGATTTTCTCAGTATTTACGAACCGGTGAGCATTGAGAGTTGCAAAATTGAAATCAGCACGAGGCTTTACATACATTTAAGGCTATACCGCGAATTCCGCAATTACTGGGAAGGTCATTTGTTGAATCTACATTCGGTTTGAACCTATTCATATACTACAAGAATTAGTATGCGTTCGTAGATAATGAATAAATTGGAGAGAAATCGATCAATATTCACTAAATTCCAGCCGATGCCAATATAGACTGTAGAATGTAATAAATTTGCTTATTCAATTTCTTTTATGATGTGCTAAATGATTATTTAACAATATTTAGCAAAAAATGCGTCGTTTAGATAGTCGCCTTTTTAACTCTGAAGCTTAGAAGTAACTTGACCAAATAAGGTTGATCTTGATAGCTGTTGATGTTTTCTGAAAAACCAAAATAAACATTAACTATTTTAACATTTCAAGTCCAGAAAAGTTGTTTTCAAGTCAAGAACAGACACAAAAACTATGTGTATGTATCTTTACCATGAATTCTTTTTTTGAATGTCATTGACGTGCCCAGATGTAAAGTATGAAATAATGATATTTAGGGATATTATGTCTATAGCTGCCCACCACACGTATAAATATTGAGTTTGAATCCGAAATGAAAAGCAAACTTATCAACTCCCATGTCAGAATGAACAGAGATAAGCATACATTTCAGAAATTCCAGACAGGTCTACCGTCATCACTAAATTCAAAAGCGAAACCCCAGCATAAATATAATCCGGATGCCCACGCTTTCCCAAAGTCGTATCAATCAATTCATTTCAAATACCTTCATAACGAACAATTTATGCAATTTTGAATACTTCATAATTTCAAGACTATGGAATTCCTCCCCCAACCCGTAGCACAGTGACTTAAGCTTGCATGTGGGTGGGAGGACAACCAGTCAGAACTAAAAAGGTTCGAGTGCCATTATAACTCATCCGGTGAACACCCTCACAAAATCCTATTTTCCTTGACTGGTGAAAACGGACGTGAGCCAGAGCATGACTCAAAAGATCCAATTGAAAAGCAGGCCCAAGCCAGAAATATCTTTGTTTCACTGGAAGTTCCTAACGTTTTAATTCTCCTTACAAGTGGCATATTGCACCTGTAATGCTAATGCAAAAAATATGATTTACCAGTTACCCTCCAATTCTGTCCGCTTTTCCCTCAGACTGCCAACTTAGCTTGAATGAAGGGAGAGAAACTGTGTGGGCGAGTGAGTGGAAAGCGAGAGTTTTCTCCACCAAAGCGACAGGGGAGAAAAGGGAAAGCTGTGATCAGAAAGGGAGAGAGTGAGAGGCGGGCTGAAAGCGGCCTTTCCAGTTAAAATAAGGGGCTCACCGGCTACGTGGAAACCCTCTGTAAATCTTAACATTTGTTCGTCATCATCATCACCATCATCCTTGCCATTGCAAATCCATACTGCGATTCGAAATTATTACCAGGCTTCTAGTCCAACGTCACACTTTTCCCCAGCATGCTTTATAGCCTATGCCTTGTCGGTCAACAGATGCACCTTTCAAAAATCTACTATTATTACTATACCATGTAATCAGGCAGTATCGTCGCCATCCTAGTCTATTCAGTTACATATGATGATGGAAGAAAGTTTGCTGTCGTATTCCCCCTAAATGTACACTGCCTTAGCATGTTCCTCCTGTAACTCTTCCCTTTTTCAGGCAATTCAATTCTGGCCTCTTTTTCTCTCCTCCTTGTCCTCGCCTGACTTACGTATGCCGACGTAATAGCTTTTAACTATGGACAAGAGGCTCGATCCGATGTTCAGCCTGGGCCGGGAGGGAAAGCCAAGTAGTATATACATGGGCTGAACTCTCCTTCTCTTCCAGCAGTTCCTTTCACTCTGCCGTTGAGCTTCGTTCCTTCTTTCTGAACTGAGCCAAGTTTAGTGGTCGTCCGTTCTCAGAGTTGGAGAAACTTTGTTGAAAACGAAAAAGTTTCTGGGTAGGGGCAATCCGGTCACTCGAAGGAAAGCAGTCACCATCATCCGTATCCAACAGTTTAGTTAAATTTACTCCCAACTCACAACTTTGCGACTCTGTTTCAAGGGAAAGCCTTCATATTCAACATTGAAAAAAGGTTCTTGCAAAAAAAACACAATTAATTCCTTTTTAATCTATAATTATCCCGAGTAGGACCTTTAAAAAAGCCAACCCTACATGAAGTCAAAAAATTTACTATGGCTGTCCACGCATAAATAATAATTAATATTCCTACCTTGTATTTGTAAACAGATTTGGCTTCCTTGTAAATCGAAAGCTTCCGTGAGTCAATCAATTGTAAAGTGGAAATCTTTCCCAGCAAAAAATTCCGTACCCAAAAACACGAGCAATTCTGTAACATACATAAAAGCAGATTTAACATTGCTGCTCGTGAATCCACTCTTTATAATTATAATACAGCACGTTCCAAACACTTAAGCTATTTAGCCAAATGAAAAGGAACTAGACCCACTTATATAGAAAAGTTGACGCCTACAAGACAAACAAACTTTTTTCGCAATAATTTCATTAATTATCAAAGAAATATCAGTTTACACCAAACCCAACCACCATAATTATTCCCACCTCCAACCGTAACATAGCAAAACTGACCTTTTCCTTTCAGGCCATAACTAGAAAGGATAAAGTACACACTTGAGCGGTTCCACACTTTCTTCCCGTTCATTCCTGACCCCAAGAAATATACAGGTAGATAAGTCGAAAGCAATAGAAAGGACGAGGCATTCCAGTGAAAACTGTTTCCTTCCACATAGGGACAAGTTCAATTAGCTAAAAATATATTTCCTCTAACTACCACAATAACAGGCTTATAGTTTCCTTGCCAGTCATTATTTATTCGTCAGCAAAGTTGATTCAAGAAGGGTGCTGGTTTGCGTTGCTTTCATAAAAAAAACGCTAAAGAAATACCTTCATTCACAAGAACTTCGACGGCGGCAGCTACCTAACTCCTTGCATTCATCATCATCATTGTCATCATCCATTCGTCAAGAGCTGGGCTTATATCAACAAAGTCATCATCAATCAGGTAAGCCAGTTTTTTTTTGGAAATCAGACTTCTTTCATAATTTTATACTTGACTCTCTGGAATGAATGTGGAGGTAAAGGCATTAGTGAAAGCAAACATGTTGCTCTATAACAAGGACATGGAAACATTGATAATTCCCGTCCAAAGAGCAAATAGCATGGCAGAGGGCATTCCATTTAAATAAAGGAGTTGCATAGGCATCAGATTTTCATTGAGAGTCTTTCCATTCAATAAACCTTCCATTTCCCTTTCACCATTCATTGGCCCCAGCATATATATTTTTTTGTCCTATTCCATATCTGTTTGCCGAGGGGCGACATATTGCTCTGTTGGTATAATAGAGTAATGCTCAGATACTGCTGTTGACATTTATTTTAATTTCCATCAGAATCCAATTATGTCTTGTTTCATTGTGTCTACCGCGAACACTTGCTTTCTCCTTACTTGACACTCACATATACAGTTGTAGGTGGACGAGAGCTCCAGTTCTAGAAGGAGAGGAGTTCGCAGTTGTAAGAAAACTGTTTGGTAATTATTTCGCAAAAAAGTACATATTTGCACATGCATATGTCCAAACAGACTATGAGACTTATTGTCTTCAGTCGTTCCCCTTTTGGAACTTTAGTGAGTGACGCTGAGGAATCCGGTTATGGGCAGATATCATTTGCAGACTCTAGTCAGGGGAGAATATGTAGATGCCTTTTGCTAAATCCAAAGTGTAATGAGTACATCACATTACATGATGGGATGGCATGAGCTTAAGACGCTTAATAAAGCATGGATTTGTTTAGGGGGAAAGCACACAGTTTGTGGACTGGGCTAACTAGCAGGAGAAAAAAAACTGCAGCCAATTTAAATACCCATGCATGGGCAGTAATTTGAGGGGGACGGAAATAACCATTTTCTCTAACAGAGAAATAATGGGGAAAAGTAAAAGTTGAGATTAGGGCTCGCTTCCTCCCCATATAGATCTTGGGTTGGATGAGTTAGGCTGATGGCTGATGCTGATGTTGATCATCATTATCATCAAAGTTCTAAACGGAGATTTAAAGTAATTCTTTTCCTTGTCTTCTCCCTCAAATGGCGTCAGCTTGGAGGAAACAACTTTTCTCCCTTGTTTTCATTGTCCTGTGTTGTCTCCCTTTTATACTTACTCGCAGTGAGTGAAGGAAAAGCACACGGATTTTATTAAAGAAACAAATGGGGAGCGGAAGTTTCCCTATCTGGCAAAATCAACACGTACTGAGAAAGCATGAGCAAAATAGATTGAGAGAGATTTACAAATTATCTAAAATAACTTGATTTAAAACTTATCGATATCAATGAGAATTTCTAGGGAGAGTCTGTTTGTAACATGAAGTAATTGTGACAGTAATCAATTTATAATTAATAAATATTAGCAGATGAACGCACGCACGAGAAGTTTGGCTTGAACTACCATACAGATAAATATAATTTTAAATGCAAGACGCGTAACTTGTTTCCCTCTGGCTGGGAAAGTTTTGGGAAGAAATTCGGGGCAATCCTGACAGTGGAGGGCAAGTCTGTTTACAAGCAGGGATGCTTTGCTGGAGACAAATAACGCTTAATCAAAGAAATTTCACATTTCTTCCCATTTTATAGCATAGTTTTCACAAGAATCGTCGTATTTTCTTAGCTAATCTTCCTATCCCTCCCCATTTTTCGCTCAAGGCTAGTTCCATTTGTCAAAAAAGTTTTGTGAAGAGCAACACACTCGGGAAGACTTTGTTCCTTGGCAGGGGAAACTGAAACTTGATTTATCTTTTAGGCATATCAATCCTTAAGGAAATAACACTAAATAAGTATTCTTAACAGTCTGAAACAACAAAGTATTTAGTTCTAAAGTGACAAATGTTTTTATCGAATAAGAACAAAAAATTTTAACTGTTGCGTATAGATCACAACTCAAGTCGTACTCCACATGAACACATGAATAGTATTAGTATCCTAACGTTTGAGAGTTGGAAACATGACTTTCCCCAAGAAAAGCAGGAATTGACGGGGAAACTTTTCTCAGAGAAACAGGGCCAGGTCTCTTGCTTTGCAAATAAGATCTGTTTTGCAAATTGCGGAGAGAGAAAGGGTGGATGGTGGATTTGAGTAAAACAATCACATCCCAACATTCCCAACCCACCATCTTTTGCAAGGACAAGAACATATGGAAATTCAGACATCTTTTGGGTCAAGAAATCCATAAATTTTCAGCGCTATTAGTCAGGGGAAAGCACTCACTTTAAGAAAATTCCTCTTTCCCTCTCTAAACTTATTTACAATTATGTCGAGCGTGCAGCCCATCCAGCATTCAACCCTTTCTCCTCCTCTCGCTCTCTAATTCCCGTTAAAACGTGCTCCGTGAAATGGCATAATAACGAAAGGAGAAAAGGAGACAAGCTATAACACATGAAGCATGAAAACTATCCTGCATTTCCCACTTAACTATACCATAGTCAGTGTGGAATATATAATAGTTAATACCAGGGAAGTTAATTAATTTCAGTTGGAACATTTGTTTCATCCGTCTCCCCATATTGGGGAAAGTAGTCAACTTTGAAATGCATGTCTTGCGCTCAAATCATGCTAAAATTTTCTCCAGAAAGTTGCTCCTCTGTTTGCCTTTGCTATTAAACCGACCGGGAAGGAGATGGGGAGTGAGGGAATGAGCAATAACTGCTATTTCTTATAATGTCACTTGCCCCTTTATTCCCTTGTCGTTTGTTAAATGAGTCCAGAGAGCGGAGAAAAACAAACACTTCAAATTATTGTTGCATCCTCCCTCACAAAGTGCTGGGGTGATCATGGGATGATTTCCGATAAAATTCAGAAGGCAGATGGGAGCCGTACATCCATTCAAGGGAAAAAAAAACTTGTCTACCC
Organism: Lepidocyrtus paradoxus; assembly: GCA_034696885.1. Taxonomy (NCBI): domain Eukaryota; kingdom Metazoa; phylum Arthropoda; class Collembola; order Entomobryomorpha; family Entomobryidae; genus Lepidocyrtus; species Lepidocyrtus paradoxus. The sequence continues at coordinate 3,268 of JAQGAH010001943.1, read as the reverse complement.
AAATCTGCTACAAATGGGCTGAGCATCTTCTAATTTCATTTTAGCTTCAGAGTGAAATGCAGAGACTACGCTGCATTCTAAAGAGAGCCCTACTAAAAAAGAGAAGAAGCCGGATTTATTTATTTTTGTATGGAAAAGCATCAGTGCAGTTGTGTCTCTCTGCATGAAATCAAATGACAATCTGTAGAAAAAATACAGAAAACATCTTCAAAAATATGATTATATTTTATGTTTGAGGCAGTGAAAGAACAACAAAAACTGCTACAATCATGTTAACTATCCTATTCAATTTAGGAGAAAAAAACTCCTTTTCTTCTGGCTCAAGCCTCGGTGATTTTTTTGTTAATTTGTTCGTGCAGCAAACGCAACGGCTATGACTATGTCATTTCTGTGGACGTTAGCACATATAATTTGCTCTACTCTGCACTCCGCACTCATGACTATATATAGCCTAGTCCTTACTATGCTATCAGTTTGAATATGCTGACAAAACAGGAAAAATAATACGAAAAAACAAGACTCAACCAGTAATCAAATCAATGCCAGAAGGAGAAAGGAGCTCTTACGTAATGAAAACAGGAATGAATAAAAAACGGGGAATAAAAGACTGAAAAATTCATGTTGAAAAAAAGTTTATGTGAAAAAGAAAGCTACACAATTCCATCTGAATATTTCATTCATACGAAAAGTTGACAACTGTGCGTAGTTAAGCTTCTATTTCATCCAGTCACTCATCCAATTTTAATGCCTTTTAACCCGAAACACGCGAAAGTTGAGAAAATGAGAACCTCGCGTCAGTTATACTGACGCGGAGGGATAGGTAAAGTGGAGCTGGAGTAAATGACGGAACACGACTGGTTTACAGTTCCAATATCTGTTGAAACAGGGATGAGGGGAAAGAAGTTGCTCATCAAACTTTTCTTAATTGCTCTAATAGAGTTAAAGGCCGCTTGTAAACAGTATGTTCATTAATTTGAGAAGAAAACATGTCCCGACCTGAATCTGGGATGGGGCCGTGCAAAAACGTGACATTGATAATGTACAGGGAATTCTCCGGAAAGATAGAAGTGACATTGAGTCAGTTACACTTTGAGACAGTTGTAATCTCTGTAAGGTTCATTTACTTTAGCCGCTTTTGGCTTTCTGGAGCTGACGTAAATATTTTGGGATATTCAGAATGGATATGTTCTTTTCTTGGAGTTGACTGACAATGAAGTTTGATATGATGTGATATGAGAGGGTGGAACAGCTGAAATAATAGAGGAGACTATGATATGACTAGGGTCTGAGAATACATTTCCGCTTTTTTACTTATCAATGACATGGTAATCACCTAAACTGAGAGTGGGAACGTCTCAATATCAATAGTGTCAAGTGGCCTATCATTTAATGTTATTTTAGCTGAAAGTGTATAATTTGCTCTCCACTACAGCTCCAAAAAAAGCGGTCGACCTTCGTCTGCTCCTTGGAGCTTTCTTAATGACGCAATCCGCAAAAAATAATATTTTTCCACTCTTGCATTTTTCTTGCTACTGAAAATAGAACGACGTAAATGGAACATGAAAAGAGTTTAGAAATCGATAGAAATGGAATCAAAAATTCAAAATTAATGTAATTAGATTGTCAAAGGTTAATGGAATTTTTTAAATATCTTAATTTAATTTCATGTAGGGCTATTTAATCAATTATGCTAAGATAGTTTTGTTTACATTTGCGAATATCCATTGTTCAATATAGAATTGATAAGCTGGACTTTACAGTTAATACAGGGATCTTATCTGCATTTGGAATGGAATATTTCATTTGCTTTTGTAAATTGTTTGCGTATTTTTATACTGGTTCTTTTGCAAATCCTGAGGGCTTTCAGTTTGCAGTTTGTAGACCACCCTTTTCATGTGTGCATGTCTCGACATCATTTTGTACCAACCAGTGAGATTATAATTTTCTCTAATGTCACCATCACCCTCATTAATAGTTGAGCATTGTGACGCCTTTTGCATGAGCTTGTTGAGATTGATAAATAATCTATTTATTGAATCGAGCCATAGGTATATCCCATCATGTCCCCTTTTGTCCTTCCCCGATACCCTGAATTAAAATGACAAGCAAGCAGGAGAGCTTCTGTTCCTGGCATCCAGTTGTTGAGCAGGAGGAAAATTGATTCCGACTTTTATTAAACTTTACGATTAGTTTAAAAGATTAGAGACATGACTACGTCATCCTCATCATTATCGAGTAATTTATTTCCAAGGAGGTCTGCCCTAAGAAGCCTCATTTGGAAAATTACCATTCCCTTCAGAGTCCCACACAAGGACAAACACATTTCACTATTGTGTTGCAAGTGGGAAGGGAAAATGTATTATTTCGGTGGGAGGCAGAAGGATAACCTTTTGCCAAATAAATGTCGTCCAACCACTGGCACCCCAGAATTAATTCGATTAACATTAAATTTTACGCGGCTAATGAAAGGCGGATGGATGGAAATTGCTCGGAAAATCATCCTTATTATTGCCAACTCAAAAACCCAAGCATGTTCTGAGGTCTTTTGAGTGTGGACTACTAAGCCGGCGTTAACGTGTTAGGTCCACAGAGTTACCAGCCCCCACAAATACAAATCAATTTGGACAAGCTTGCTTCATTTTCCCTTTCAAACCTACTTCTTCCCCATATCAAGGACTCGAAAACTTTTACTAAGTAAGTAGGAGTTGCAAGGGAAAGGCTATAAGTGTACGTAGATGGGACATCGAAATTCTTACGCAAATTGAGCTAATGGTGGTCATGGGCTGTGTAATTTCCCAAGTAGTACTGCTCGTTAAACGGCATATAATTGAATTACAATTGGGATAACTTCCCAATAATAATCCTTCCTTGGGTATTGAACACTTCGAGTTTCACTTCTATCGTGACGGTTGAGTTGGAAAATGTCATGCAATATTCAATATGCAATGCTCTCACATCTACCTATTCACTTACATGGCATTGCTTATTTATAATCTAGAACTTCTTTTTTAATTGGGCCAAAATATAGAACACGCTTTAGTCATTCCACATTTAACTCGAAATTACAATATTTAGCGAAAACAATGTAAACTGGAAAATTCAGTCGGGTCACTGGACCTGGCCTTCTCTGGTACCAAAACAGGAAATGGCTTCATTCATAAAAGAACTATCTCCATTTCCTTGTTAGCTCAGTTTATTAACGCAGCTCAATAAAGCTGCGTTTATAAGATCCCTCTACTCACTGGGAGAATGTCCGTCCGTCCGTCCG
>JAQGAH010001942.1:0-10328 GCA_034696885.1 Lepidocyrtus paradoxus | reverse complement strand
AACGGCTTACGACTTTATGAAAATAAAACCGGAATACAGTCCATTCCTTTTGTCATCATCATCATCAACAGCATCGTCCACAACACAATTGAATTTTGCTCTATTTTTATTTTTTCTTTGAGGAAAAAAATATGTTGACATTTTTTGCTGTCTCTATTCCCAAGCATATGGCTGGGCAATCCAATATCAAAAATCAAAGAAGGATGTCGCAATCTTATCCTGTCCACTCGTCATTCCCTCAAGACAAGCAATATGAAAGCAAAGCAAACATTTTTTATTATCGATACATTTTATGCAAAATTGCAAAAGAAAGTATATCAAACGGGCAGTATATTATAAAAAGCGTCGCATGTTTGACAACTGGTTTCGTAGTTTATGGCTTGTTTTGTCATTCATCGACATCTTTTGGTGATATGAACTCAACAATAAGCCATTGCAAATGTGCAGTTTTCTTTACCAACGATCAAAACTTTCGCAAAATTCTTGAACTTTATTTGAAACGCTAGTTTATGCACGAGCACGAGGCACAAGGACACGGTAGTTCGCTTAAGAAAGTTTTCAAAAAAATATGTATTGAACCGCATTTAACAGACTGTCATTTCCCGTTCCTTTCTCCCGTTCCAACAAAGTGGAATAATATTTTTCCTTGAAAGGAGCTGGAAAAAAAACTTCACCGGAAGTTCATTCATAGCTTTTGCCCTCTTCAGAAGAACCATTGTGTAGATATAGCTCCTGTGACAAGAAGAGCTGGAGGCATCACAATGAAACTTAAAAATAAGTGGGGTGGCGGTGGCCATGCTGTTAGTTCAGTGTAGATCCGTTCCTTTGCAAGAATGTCACTTAATCCAAGCAAAGGTATCCGTTTCCCATTCATGCACTTTTTTCCTCGTCCTCATCAATCATCCCATTTGATAGGTGGGAAATAGTTTTCCCTTGTTTCGTCCTATTAAGTGCTTATGAATAATAGCTCAACACTGACACCTTCTCATGGGGTGCAAGCTTGGAAATGGATGTGATATGATATGATACGATACGAATACCTATGATAAGAAAGGATAAACAATCAGGGTCAATTTCCAAACCAGAATTTTCCTATTGACGTCATCTTCCCAATTTAAAAGTGATTTTAACTCTTTGAAAAGACTTCCGATGACAGCCTCAGCAATATTTAATAGCTTTCACTTCAATTCCTAAAATAGTGTTGGCGCTACTCATCCACCAATCCAAGTTAAAGTGTTTCATGTCAAGAAATTTTTTTACCATTTCAAGAGTTGAAGTAAAAAGGGAAATCAGTGTAAGATTATATTTTGCTTTTCCCTTCCCCTTGAAGGCTCCTCATTTTTATTATCATCATCATCCTCGTGATATCACATTTGATATGATGTAGTTCATTTCATTCAGCACTCCATCCCTGTCCTACTTTTTCCCGCACAAGTTTTTCTCGAAATTGCAAGTCTGAGTGAATTGAGATCCTCTGAGACAACACAGGATTTACATACAATAAAGTACTCCAAGAATAGTACGAATCTTGTGCCTAGTTATTGGTTAGTGCCGCATGGTTGACCTCCATCCAGTTCCATATCCGCTTGCTTCGTCTTGTCGGTGTTCCACTTCATTTTCCCTCGACATGCGAGAACTATAAGGGGGAAAAGACAGAAAAAACAGATCCCCTCTCACGTAGTGAAATGGATGTTACTCATTTGTAGAGACTCTGCTTTCACTTTTTCAAATAGTATATTTCGCATGCATTGATCATCCCCACCTATGATTATTGATCCCGAAAAATATGAAGTTTGACTGAGAATTTTTTCCTCCCATTCCCATGTCAGATTTTCTCCTTCCCTTCATATTCATAATATATGAGGATCAAGTCATGCATTATATTCCAGAGATGCTATCTGGTGCATGCCTAGTTTTCCAGGTGAAGTCACACAAAACCAGTCAGATACAAAGTAGATCTGAGCAAGGTAGTTTTTTTTAATCTCAAAAGCCGTTTTTATGTTCGGGAAAGAATCTTTTGGATTTTTTTGTTGGTTCTGATGTCTGCCCTCTTTGAACAATGTAAATAAGAGTTGATTGCGAGAAAAGAAAGAAAATTTAGTACTTTCGCTAGCTATTTTTATTCAGTTGTGTATCTTGTTTTGAGTCGGTTTGAAATGGAAAGATTTTTGCCAGTTTTTTTTCCTGCGGGGGCAGGTGGAGCGTGATTAGGATGGTGAGATGACAAGCGCCTTTATGAACTCTGGGGAAAATAGATAAAAATCAGGTTGGTAACTGGAAGCACTTCAGCCAAATCCCATCAAATTCTTTTTTTATATCAAACCCATTCATTAATCATTATCCTGGGCTGGAACTGAGCAGCAAGGGCAGGCAAGACCACCAACCCCAAACAAAAAACCGCTGCACTTGAAGCTCCGCCAGTGTAATTTGAATAGGAAAAAATGTTTAAAGTGATGATGAGGATTGAGAATGGCAAAAGCTCGTTGGGATTATAGGGATTCCATATACCCACCCAAATCCGGTGGATGAGAGTCCCGTTTTTTCTCACTCCAGGATTAATGACACTTTCCATTCCTCTCCCTGGTGGGGTATATATGGTGGGATGATGGGAAGTGAAAGCATATTATTAGGCTGGAGTGGAGCCGGGGTATATTTTACACGATCCTTGATTCCCTTTCTGGGAGGAATGAAATAAAATGCCACATTATATCTGACTAACGCTCCGAGTCAAGCGGATATATATCCTATGGGGGCTCAAAAAAAGGGAAAGTAAATTTGACAAACTGCATGGGAAGCAGGAGAGAAAAAAAGGATGGTGGTGGCAGTGGTGGAGGAAATCCATCACAGATTTTTTCCCTCCTTTCGTGGCTTGCTTGGTTCAGTTAACGGAATTAAACTGGGAGATGCATGTATAGCTAATGCGAGTCGGGATAATAGTCTTGTTGGATATAAGTGATGATGATGATGATATGGAAGTTTCTATATCAGAGAGTGGATCTTTTACGGAGAATTGTAGGCTCGTTCCACGCAAAAACTTTGCGAGAGAAAAGAGAGAAAGTGCGGCAGACGGGTTTTTTACTCGTTTTTTACCCAACCGTACCACCACCACCACCCCTTCCTTGTCAACAAGGTTGAGCTTTTTTGTGAATGACTGAAGAAAATGAGATTAAAATGAGCAAGTTGTAAAAGATAGATTTTGAGGAGGGGGGAAAAGTTGTTTTTTGGATACAAAAATGTTCACTTAATGCCCCCACTTTTTTTCTTAATGCGATGATTAATTTGGAGAAAAAACTGTTAGACATTTGGATTGGCTGGAGGAAAGTTTTGAAAAGCAAGTTTGGTGATGGGATGGTGAATTTGTGAATTGGGAGGAGGATAAAGGCGGGTTGGATGTTGATGTCACGGGCCAAGGTCGATAAGTCGGTGATTTACTAGCCAACTGTCATTTTTTTTGATCTTGCTAGTTGGATAGCTGATGCATTGCATTGAAGGTCAGAAGAACTTTTTTTGGAGGAAGCCAACAGCCAACCAGTGTTCAGTTCAGTGTCAGATGTCTGGGTGCTAAGGTGCTCTGGTATCGTCATCATCATCATCTCATATCGATATATGTATTTGGGGTCGTAAACAATCTAGATTGTCTTATAGGAAAACAGGAGCGGCAAGCTCCACTCATCTTGCAAACAATCGAGTCAATATTATATAGGATTATAGGAAATGGGCAAGTTTTATGATTATGACTTGACTACTCCAACAGAAGGAAAGATGTGGATGGAGATGAGAAAGATAAAAGGGTTGATGACGGGAATAACTAGGCTCTATGCTGTAAACAGGCTGGGCTCACTGTGAATTATAATGTTTATGGTTATGATCCAGTTGTAAATTCCAAATGGGATGGAAAAGGGTGCTCTTCTTAGAAAATGATGATTGTTGGGTAGGGGAGGAGCAGAATTAGAATAGGAGGAGGATGATAATTATAGTTTCAACTAACTAGCAAATGCTTTTAAAGGTTTAGAGGTGGATTCAACCCAGAGCAGATATCAAAATTGAGAATAAAATGAATGGAGGAGATAATGAGGACTGTACTTGACCAGTTCCACTTTCACCTCGACCTCGGCCCATGACCAAATGTCAGTCTGGGAATGTCAATGAAATCATTTTATTATTAACTAAGGCCACTCATAAAAATCAAGCTCTGTTTGCTGCAGTCGTTATAGTGGTGGGAGTGAGATACGCCAACTAATTCGTAATTAACTATTTGTAGTTAATCAACATTTAGAACAGGAGCGTGTTCTACTGTTGCCTCCGCCTGGTTGGCTGGCTGCACCAAGGCATCTCCTACGCCTTCCTTCCCCATCATGTCCGTTAGTCTTCTCGAATCTCTAATATCACTCGGTGGCTGTACTGAATCTATACCAAATTTGTCTAATATTAGCTTTAGCCATTGTGACTTTTGAAAGTCATCATCACTGCTGGCGCAGTCCGTGTCATTTTTCCAAACTTGAAGTTGGAACCCCGTCAATACCAAGAGTACATTCCCATAAATTATCAATATCTGCATTTCAAGATAACAATAAGAAGACGATAAGATAGTGAGCTTTTTTCGTTTTTTTTATTTTAAATTTTTCATTTGACTTCTTCTCACCATGTTTAAGATCGTCAGGATCCTCGCAGCTGTGATAAGTGAACAGAAAGAACGGCATGGGTTATCCTTGGGATCTTGGAGCACTGGGAGTATGTGAGAGACAGACTCTGGATCTTGATTCAGGATATGGGCTGAATGGTGCAAGACGAGGTGGTTGTGGTGTGTGGGATGATAAATATACATTGTTTATCAGAGTTTAGTCAAATCTGCAAAACAAATCTGAGCAAATGTGCTAAATCGATGAATTGCTTAGAATGGGTATAGACAATTACTTCGTTTTATGTATTTAAATCTCATTTTAAAAAATTTGGAAGGTAATTTCCCCATTCTCGATTCAAAGTGTCTAAGCGGAATTGCGGAATGTGTGGTCGCTTTTGGAGTATTTCATCCATAAGATGTTAATAAAAATATAATTTTTGTTGCTAACCAAGCTTACTTTTAAATGGATCAGTTCACATATTGCAAAAAATAACGAATCATGGAAAAATATACTAGTTGTATATGACCCCGTCTTTCTCCTCCTATATTCCCTAATCATCCGAATTTCCCCCGATTACTTTCAACTGTTTCAATTTTTCCCTCAGTTTGGCTCCCTCCCCATACATTGAAGGTCTCATTCACTCCAGTAGCTTCGTTAATGATCCCCTCCAGTAGATCCTATTTCACCGGAACAACATATGGTGTGGACACGGACAGACACTTGATCCGTATCAAACTTTCTCGTTCTCGCTCAAGAAGATTTTCCCTCTCTGCTTTCCACCGAAAATGATGCTATGATGTGTGAAATGGATAGCCATTCAGACTCCCTTCCCCCGCTTGTTTACGTTTGCGGGGTCGGATTACATAGGAAAATTACAGAGGCGGGGGGAGGATAGGATATGGAGGGTGTGAGCTCAATGAGGAACTTACTTAACTGCAGGGGGAAAAAAGTTCCACTTCGTTGTATTTTTATGCAGTGTGTGAGCTCAACATTTCAATCGTCGTCATCATCATCGTCATCGTCATCGTCATTCTGCATCTTGAAGAGAAGCTGGAATATATTTTGTCCTGTTTATCACCTCCACAGCCCATCTCCTTTCCGTCTGCATCCTGCTCAAGACAATGGAAGATTTTTTTATGGATTTTACTATTCTTCCACATCCGATGCAAAACGTAGGTCGCTTTGGGTGACGGAGATGAAAGTGGGAGAAAGTTTACTTCCCCCTTTTATAGCTTTCATTTAGCTTGATTATCCTTCCCCAGCAGGAACTTTCACCAGACAAGGGAATGAATCAATTTGCGAGAAAAATATGGCCATTCCGCGTCCATCCAGGGCAGGTCCATCTGACAGATCGGTTTATTATATAGTTTTACTGAAATGTGTGGGTGTAGTGTAGTGCTGCTGCATAATTTGTAATGGACGATGGTTGATGCGACTACCAATTTCATTGAAGGATATAATTGATCGGGTAATAAATAACGTGGAAAGTTTTTTTCCTGTTGTAATTGATTGAATCAGTTTTATTTTTATTGCCAGATAATATCTGCCATATACAACGTACTTAGTCTATTTGTTAAGCTTCTCAAACGAAATCTCAATCACACACGTGTTCATCATCATTTACTTAACACTGATCCAATACGATTAGCTAAAGAGCGCTGTTAAGTGTTTAATTGTAACTCTAGTTGGATGTTGGATAATATATGATTCCATTATTAAATAATAACACAAGTTTTTTTATACAGTTAGCACCCTATCCTTCTACACTTAACTTTCACAGATCAATCTCATCATTCTCTTTAATACAGTTTACATATAAATAGCTTAGTAGTTCTACCTTAATTAGTATAATTATCCCTAGTCCTAACATAATTCCATTATATCAAATCGGATGATTCCTTTTGCTTTGGCAGACACTAAAAAATACACGTATCAACAATAATAATGCGTATCATCATACATGAAATGATTTCATTTCCACCGAAACCCCCCCGTCAAATGGTTGATTAGCCCGATTGAAACAAAAACGGGATTTGGCAGGCTTTAGAGTCCTGGCCTTCCACTCCAGCTCACTCCTGCACAAATGCAAACACTTCTGAACAAAACTCTAGTCATGCAGAGTTAACTTAATTAGCTTATTAATCACGGGATTTGAGAGTTTCAGCATAGTCAATATAAAATCCATCCAGTTTCACTAGAATTATTTATACTCTCGATCATATTATCTATCAACACTGCACCATTGTAACCGGTGCTTACTGTCCAACCAGCCGCAAAAGGATTGGCTGATTTCAATCTAGTTTTCACCAAAATCTAATTTTCTTTCAGATGCGTACCCTCCTGTTCGATATGAAATCTAAAATTCAGTTCTCAGCGTCATTATAGTATATCATTATATTATATAATAGTTAGACATAGCTTTATATATTCATTCCATCTGAGTAGAATTGTCAGCGATGATCCAGCCGCTTGCCCATTTTTCACGTAAAAGATGCAAAATAATAGCTTGAAGCTTTCTGATCCTATATTTTTTACCAGGCTGGCTCTTGTTTTTTATCAAAATCCGGTTTTCCATTTCATCTTCTGACTGAGTATCAATGGAACAAGGAGTAAACTCCAGTTTATTCGAGTGTGGAGCTTTGCATAGTACATTTTGGGCTGGGGGATTAGGTCGGATCATAGCATGGATATGGTTTATATTAGGTAAATGTACAAAGTAAAAAGGGATTTTCGGAGAAATACAAATAAATCGTTCGGATTCGGATAAAGATTGAAGTTGTATTAATATGACGGTGGCTACCTGCATGGGTTCATTATATGATTAGACTGATTGCTGTGGTTATAAATTACTCGGAATAGAAAACAAAACCGTGAAGTTTGTTTTTACCTTTGGATATTTGGCTCAGGTAGCTTTCAATTGTATACAGTTAGGAATCACACAATGGATAGTTTATCAAGTATTTTTTTATCAGTTCTTTTAACTATTTTTGTTTTCTAAATTATTATTCAACGCAAAAAATAAACTGAGTTTAAAAAAATGCAAATCACCAAATCTTTCGAAGAAGCTGTGATGATGAGAAAACCAAACCAGGTACAATATAATTACAAAATTGATTGTTTTCTTACTGCAAAATTATAGTAAAGTGGGTTTGAAAGGTATGCAAATATCAATTAGATAATTAGCACAAAATTAATTATACATTTGTCGGCCCCTCGGTGGTTGACACTGGCTCGTTCTCTGTGTGCGGTCTGCTCACACGTCTCAAGTAGTTCTCCCGATCATCCCCGTACTGCTGCTGGTAAAACTCCTTCCGCATCATGTCATCCAGCGTTGAGCATCGGAGACAGAGGATCTCCCGGAAAGGCTTTCGGAAGTCCCTGCAGTAGTGAGATGCATATGCAAAAATATCAATTAGATTTGTCACGGGTGTTTGAACAAGAAAAGCAGGTCTTTTAGTTTGTAATTAATCTGCCTTGTTCATTTTGGCAGGGTCCGAGGAATTAGCTAATTAAATTTAGTGCGAACCTGTTGAGTGTGGCGTAGATTACTGGATTGAGGGCGGAGTTGGCCCAGCCCAGCCAGTTGAACAGGCTGGTGATCCACGGGGGTATCTCCACGCCTGAAAGATGATGCCAAAAACATACATTTCAAGTTACGGTTAAAGTGATATGAAAACAAAAGTACCGGGTTTGGCAGAAGTGCCTACGGTTCATCAGGCATATTTTTACCATTTGAATAAATTAGCTTACCATTGATGCTCAGAAAGGGTCGCAGCAGCGCCAACACGAAAAAGGGCAGCCAGCAGATGACAAATGCACTCATTATGATCCCCAATGTGGTGGACGCCTTATGTTCCTTCAATCCTCCAAATAATTTTTCTGTAAAGAGAATTTTTAAAGTAAATCATCAATATTAGTAAATACATCACATTTGACTAATCTCATTCATTCTAGTGCTGATAAAATTTAGCTTGTGTTTCCTCCAGGGAGACAGAATATAAGGAGGAGGGGGTCATAGAGTACAATTTGATATATATGATGGCATTGATGGCGTCGTAACTGCCACAGAGCTGTCATTAACATATGCATGCAATCACATTCTCATCTCGCCCCTCCTGCACCACAACAAAGTGGAAACCACTGTGAGGCAGGATCCCTCCCTTCCTGTTCCATCTCCATGAACTCCAGCTGCCTCCAACCTCCAGTGAAGCGTTATGGCAGAGCATATGTAAAAACCGAAGGAGTTTTTTTTTGCCTGAATAGGGAGCGAGTTGGATACATGTCATACCAAGCCATGACTTTCCCCGTAACTACCATCTCCATCATCACCCAACTATCCACCGAGAGAAAAGAAGTTTACTTTCCCCAGCTCTTTGGGTCCATCCATCTCCCTGAAAGTATAGCTAACCACATGTCGCTCACATCCCATCACAATCGTTATGCTCCGTCCTTTCTCAAATATCAATATCCTATCATTTCAGTTTTCAGTGACTATGACGGAGAAGTAAATATCTCATTGTTATGGGCAGGATAAATGTGGCGTCAGGGAAAAGCGACTACATTTTACTGCATTATACATCCACACAACAGCCTTCTCCTAACAACTAGTAAATTGGATCTTCATCTGCAATTCTAAAGTCTGGCAAGGCCGGGCGAGCGTCTCTCTTTGAGATCGACATCAACATCAATATTAACCATTGCTGCGCTATATAGCACTGTTACTATTATGCTTTCCCTTTTCCATCCAATCCCTGCAACATTTCGTGTGCTTTTTTTTCGCGAATGGTAAATGGCATCATTTTTCACGACTGTCAAGCCAAAAACTTGAGATCCACGTAAATAAATACGAGATACATATGCCCTTCTCCTATTTTCTTCCTGGACTCAACTTTCTTTCAAGTTTGGAACGAGAGAGAGAGAAATTTCCCTGGAATAAAGATGTGCATGGGAGAAAACTGTATTTGAAGAGGGGAAAGTGGAATATTTCGGGAAAGCAACTCAACCAGACAGTTTCTTCTTTACTAGGACTTCAATCACGTCTCCATTTGTTTGTCTTTTTAAGATGTTTTAAAAAAAATAGTTTTTTGTTTGTGGGAAAAGTTGAGTTGGAAGCAATTATTTAGGATAGGTAGTTTTTCCTTGCTTTGCTTTTCTAATTTCTTTGTAATTTTGGAAGCGAGAGAAACGAGATGGTGTATGGATCGGGTTTTTTCCCTGTTTTTAAATAAAAATCTTGCCGAGGCCAAGCTTGATTTTGTTTAGGGGAGAATATAAAGAGCCTATAAGTTCATGTCATGCCATTTTTGCGTGATTTGCTTTTGTTTTTAAAAGAATGTTGAGCAATAAATGGATTTGCAATTTGGGGGAAGAGGCTAATATGACTTGGGAAGGGGCTTAGGCAGAATGGATTCTGAAATATATTTGGGAAGAGGTTAAAGTGCTTTTCATTGTGGGCTTAAAAATCCCATATTGGTGAAGTAAAGTGAGTAAGTGAGAGTCTTCCTGTAACTGTAATTTTTATGTAGGTATTGCGTCACCATATCCTACTTTCCAAATTTCAACTGGCTCTAGTCATGCAACTCCCTCTTCCAGGAAATCATTACTGGAATGGGGGCCAAAATGGAAATGAGATGTTGTCACTTTTCTGTTCATTAACCGTAATTGCTCTTGGTTCTATTTCTGCTATCATCTTTACCAAAGAGGGAT
>JAQGAH010001941.1:0-10329 GCA_034696885.1 Lepidocyrtus paradoxus | reverse complement strand
AAAATATACTTGTGTATGCAAAGAGGATTTTAACAGATGCTGCGGGTGTTGTAGTGGTTGCAGGTGCTGCTGTGATAGCCGAAAAAATTCTTTTGATATCATATAAACCACGCTTCGTTTCTGCAGCCATGTAGGAAAGGGAGCTTTTATGCAGAAGAATTTTGGTGTTTCTTTGGCCAAAAACCTTCCCCACATGAGAGTATTGATTTTTGTTGAAAAAATCCCCCACCATTGAAAGAGAAAGTCTGTGTGTATGGGAGAACGTGAGCTGGTTTACCCTTCCCTTCCTGGATTCGGGAATTCGTTTTGTTCTTGCCGCTAGTTAACTCTGTATGACATACTAGATAGGGATGATCTTCCCGTGAATCCTATAGAGAGCCATGTATCTCCTTTCTCTTTTCCTCGAATGTTTTATAATGCTTTTCCGTACTTCCAAAAATTCTGCTATGGGGGGAAACGGAATATCCCTTTAAATTTTTCATGAATGTTGGCAGATTTTTATATTCTTTACGGCTGGAACACACTCCCATGCCTTTCTCAAAGACATTCTGAGCTAATGTATTACTTTCCTTGGGGTAAATTGCATGGCATATGAAAATGACTCAGAATTTAATGGTTTATGAGAATCTTTGATTCCACCAAGGAGTATGAAAGCAGTCTTTACAAAAGTAAGCTAAATTCGTATATGCACGCGACGTATACAGGAAATATATGACAAACCAATACTGTTACTAGATACAAGTGTCAGTGCCAAGGTGAAATGCTCTCAAGCTGGAATTAACGTTGAGAGGCACGTGACTGTTATAAATTTAGCTAATAAGGTTGAGCAAAGTCAAGTGGATGGAGGAGGTGTGTGGTACTTCATCTTTATGAATGAGGGAGAGGAACTTCTGTTCGAGTATAATGAACGGTTTTGGATCATTAAAATGAAATTAAATCAGTCAACTATAGAGGGAAATATGTAATATATTTATGCATGATGAAAAAAGAGCAACATGTTAGGAATGTACGCTTTGCTGGGAACATGTGACGTTAGCGATGCATTACATAACGTGATGGCTCAGTTGTACGAAACTGGATATATATTTTTTTCGGTTGAGCCATATCAGTCAAGTACACCGGTGATGCTACATAAAACCACGAAGCCCCATTCAGTAATGAGAACAATGAAAGAAGGAAAATGTTACCAGTAAAAGTCAGAATTTGGCATTTCTTCCCTTCCTCTTTAATGTGTTCCAGATTCTTGGCAGTTGGAGGAAGCTGGAATAGTATCCATTTTAGAATTTTGATCCAATCAACAGTAAAGCATAGATAGAACAAGAGTAGGAGAGAGTAGTTAGTCAGAAAGAATTCTACCCATGACGTCCTATCTTTTTTTGGTATTAGTAAGGGCCACAAATATGTACATATACATGGCATGAGGCGTTGTCAGCTTCGTAAATCCCGTCGCTGGAGATGTGGATATATTATAAAAGTTCATGGTTGAGATGAGCAGAGTTCTAATATTATTTTGATTTTTTTTCGGAGGATCCAACTTTCGTTTGGATTCATTGATTTTGTACACAGCAATAAACACTATGGAGCACTAAGCCACTTGAATAACTTATATGCGTGTGTAGTCATAATTAATAGGGTGGAGAGAATGGTTAGGTCAATGTACCTAACTTTTAATGTGATATAAATTGAGGTGAATGTAATCATGGTGGGATTTAATATGTCAGCTTTGTTTTATACAATTAATTATGTTCGTTTCTTCCTACAATGATTGATTACTTGATGGTGTGGTGTGTGTACCAAGTAGCTTCACTTTAAAGACCTGTCATTTACATTCTTTTATGGGTCTTGTTCACTTGGCTTAATCCATTGGTTAAAAGGTGTTATATGGTCTTGTCTTGTAAGAAAACAGATCGTGTTGGAAATTTGGTTATGTAAAGATATTTTTTACAAATGTGATGTACGTGATTGTTGGAAGATAGACTCACCAAACAAGAAAAAAGAGAAAGCGGGTTTGTGTGTTGTGAAAGATTATTTTTTGAAAGAGTTGATTAAAAAAGCAATAAAAGTTTATGATGTGGATGATGAAGCGCAAAGGAGTATTTTGTGTTTAGTTACTTCGTGTAGTAAACATTTAACAGAGATCACTTCACTGATAGCACAAACAATAGAAACAACCTTCAAATAAGAGAAAAAAGTTGAGAGGAAAGAGAAATAGAAAGAGATATAGCAGTGAGCCAGCGAAAAGTTGACAGATGGACAGAAAGCGAATCAAACATTGTACTCTTGTTTTCAAATGCAATGATGCTCCGTCTGGGAAATTGACTGACAAGTCAGCGACGAAGTAGCAAGAGCTGAAAAAAACGGTTATAGGTGGCTTTCGGGAAAATTGAGAGTATAATTTTAAACATATTTTAATTATTATCTTTCGACTGCTTAGCTGATGGTTGTTTTGTACTAACTATTGCATAAAACGTAGAATATTATTATTATTATTATCACCGGTCGATGCGAGTTCAAATTTTTGAGACCAGTTGTTAGACGATGGGTGAGAGGAAAGTAACGGGAGGAACATACGGAGAGAGCAGCTATTTTTAGTGCACTGTGTCGGGTTGCTGTACGAATTCGGGTATGGTGCCGTGTTTAAGGAGAGCTGGCTCGTTTCTAGATTTTTTGGAGCAAGTCTGCTCGGATGGAGTCGGCCATCTCGGGTAAAAAGAAGATACAGCAGTACTGTGTACCACCACGAGTGAAAGAAGTAAACCAAAGTAAAGCCAAAACTGCATATTATTAGATATGGGAGAATGCTAGGCGAAGAAAGAAGACGTTCATTTTCAAGCAGATTACAATATTGGACTGCTTCCTGCTCTCGCCCACGACGAGTTCAGCGCATGTCGGTGTAATAAAAAAATTGCTTCTTCTCACCGCTTCCTCTTCTTACTGCATAGGGTAGGAGAATGAGAGAGTTCCTGTTTGCTACCTAACAAACGCACGTCCATTCTAAAGTCAAATGCCAGTTTGATCCTTATTCACCTGCAATCTTTTCAGGCAGGTTTTTCCTTGGCAGGGTTCAGACCAGAATTGCAGCTTCAGCATCACTATCAGTATTAATATTAACGTAGAAAGTCTATACCAGGAGGTCTGTTACGAATAGTGACTTTTATAGTTTACTTTCATTTTTGCTATCTCATCAAACTCGTCTATCAGGGAAATGTGCGGGTTTCACTTGATAAAGGAAGCTATATATGCCGCACACACATTCATTCTCCAGAACAACTAGCCCTACTGCCTCCCCTCCGATTTCATTTAAAACTAGACTCATTGTTATGAATAGTGATACATAAAATCAGATGAGGCTTATGTATCCGAAATCAATATGTATTGTATCGTTTCCAGGATTCTGCTGTGCTCAGCCAAGCAGATGAATTATATTTTATCATAATTTTTTAGTCCTGATAAATTCTAGATACTGGACGGTTAGTTCCTATAAGACAGAAAGTAAAACACATCGATTTGAAGTACACCCTAAAGAATCAAGCACTGGAAAATATTATGATATAGAAATGTTGATTTGATATCTTGGAGGATAGCAATTTCTGAAAATTGAATAAAATTTTACAACACAAGTACACACTGGACATGACTCTGAATCGAGATGTTTTTAATTTTTCAAAGGAAGAAAAGCCCACTTGAATAGATAATGAATGAAATGAGTTTTAAAGGGAAAAATTAAAGGAAAAGTTCGTGAGCTGAGCATGAGAATCGGGAGACGCGTTTCGATCTAGTTACTACACTTGCTTTCCCTGATTTGAAAAAATGAGCTTGGAACTCTTGGAAGAAATGCTTATTATCTATAGGTATGATGATTTGCACAGGGATGTATAAATGAAATAGTCTAAAATGTGAGCCATTCCATCCTCGCGGAATCATCGTATGAAATAGAATTGTGTCTATTTAAGTGTACAGAAAAGGATCTAGCGTTACTTCCCATTTTTCATGATATACCTAATGCAATGCTTCACTGTTGCTGTTCATCTGACTTTACGTAAATCGCCTGTTTTACTGGAAATGGGAATTGGATTGCTTTGCATTTATTAAACTTAAAAGATAATGTTTGGCAAAGGGAAAGAATAGGAATGCAAGGAGAAGCGCCCGAAATTCCAATGAAACACGTTTTGCTCTGAGCATTTTCAATTTGGAATTTAAATGAAGAGGATTAAAATGTAAAGGAAATATATGGCTTCGTTGAAGGAACCATGAAATCAGGAAGATTTCCCTGTCTACCAGATAAATAAAGCTTAGGTACTTTTTAGCTCTGGAGATATATACACATATGAAGACCTGCCTGGTATTTTAAGCTATACCAGGGAAACTTCCAGTCCAAAGCTACTTGCTCCAGCTCCAGCTTTGAAGATGAATGAACAACGGCAAATTCCATCTGTGTGGCTGGAGCCTGTGAGAGAGTGGGAAAGCAAGCTATCTCTCAAAATTGTGCATAACTATACATAAAGTTATTTTTTTCTTTTTTCGCTTCTGGAGGGAGTATGAATGAGCGCATAGGTATGTATGTATACTGGTTCTTTAAGCCTTTTAAAAGAGCCTCACTGTAAATTTGGCATCAGTAGCATTAGTGACTACTGACGTGAGAGAAAAGGGAAGTGACAGCCAACGTAGCTACGTAGTTTCTAGCCAGACCATTTTGATTTATATACCTATATCCTAGTAATGAGACCAATAATGATGAGAATATAAAAAAGATTGGACAATATACAATATACATACCTATGACATGATGCGTTTTACGTTGTATTCAGCGGAAATAGGGTGAACTTTCACCAAAATGAACATGTACCTAACAGGTTACAAAACTTGTATAAAATCCTATGGTTTGTTATAATAATATAGCTAACCGGTTGATTTTTTTGAAATGCTGGCTACAGTTTTGGTTCCTACTCAACTGCTTGTTACGTAGCTTTACCAGTGGGGTTCTTGGTTTACTGTTTAATAACAAGCCAGATACGAATAACGATGAGGTGGTCGGATGCGAGCTGGTTTGATTGCTGGGTATTTGGAGTCATGTGACATAAAGTATTCGCTGTGCATTTTAATAATGTTCCCTATACAATGTTGGATTTAGTGTAGAAATCTAGAAATGAAAAGTCGTTAGGGATGGTAGTAAAAGCCACAGAACGGAGGCTTCAACTGTACTCCAGTACAAGAGATCAAACATGAATGTAAAATGAAATATGATTAGGGTGAATTCAAAGTTATTTCAAACTATTGGAAGTTGCTTGATTTTCTCTGTCACATATGATAAATGAAGAATAATTAGGAGCATAAGTATTATGATGATTTTTATAGAAGTCTTATTATATGTCTGATGCAATGTTTTACAAAGGAAAGAATGTGCGTGATGCTGTGTGGCGTTCGTTGAGAAATAAAGCAAATCCATGAAACAGCACAAAAATACCAGCACAACACCCTGGCCATCGTGTGGAAATGATACGCGTCAAAATATATTTATGTGGGTATGCTAGAAGGATCATTTTCCTTGCACAAGCGAACTACAGTTTAAAAAAGAAAGACAACTCATTTGTTTTGAAGTCTGTCGATAAAAGAGAATGTCTCTGAAGGTCTCCCTTCACTTCATTTCCTACTTGGTTACTTGTCTAGGACCCTTATCC
This sequence comes from Lepidocyrtus paradoxus, assembly GCA_034696885.1. NCBI lineage: Eukaryota > Metazoa > Arthropoda > Collembola > Entomobryomorpha > Entomobryidae > Lepidocyrtus > Lepidocyrtus paradoxus. The sequence goes on along the minus strand of JAQGAH010001941.1, from coordinate 4,651 downwards.
CTTTCAAGTGGGGTATGTTATGTATTTAGGTTTTTTTATGTATTAACTCTTTCTTGTGCACTCATTTCCGCCAATAACTTCCTGCGAAAGGTTAAATTGTGTAAAGAACAGGTATAGATAGACTCGTCCCTAGTTGAGGGAAATGCGGGTAACACTATTTTCTCTCTTGCCTCACAACCCCCTGAATGGAACGGGTGATTTTGACGTTGTGGATTCCATGATGTGAGCCCTTCACAAACTGGGCACATTCTGATCTCCAGCCCAACCCAGTAAATAGAGGATGAGATACATAGCTATGCCAGCTTTTTACTTGATGTGCACAAAAAAAGAGAAAGAGTTTCATTTTTGTATTTCCAAACACGTGCCCATGTGTATGTGTGCATGATGAAAACTGGCAGGGCTGTATGATGCCAGAGTCCGCGAGAGAGAGGAGGATGTGGAATCAGGGCTAAAGCAGGGAATGGGACGGCAGAGATGGGAACGACTTTAAGAAGAGCAGTTTCCAACATCGGCAACAGAACTTTATACTCTTGGAACATGGAAACACCATAACATCCTATGGTGAAATTGGGTATAGACATAGCTATACAAAATCAGACATCAGACTGGTACAGAGAGCAAGACGAAAACTGGTGAAAGTGTACAGAAAAGAAAACTGGAAAAAAATCATGCATTGCCTTCTGGTGCACGACTGGCATTTTTTCTCTCGTCGCGTGTAACTTGAAGTTTCATTTTTATGTGGATTTGGGTGGTGGTGATGATGTTGCTGCCTCCTTCGCTTTTTATCCTTCTCTTTTATTGCCCTTTCTTGCTTGCTGGCAGTGTTAAGACAGCTCTCTCTGGATGGATGAAAAAACTTCTTACGCTATTACTACAGTTGGACGTATACTTGAGAACTCATATGTACATATCTCCCATCTCCCCAGTTGGGCTATATTATAAGTCCCGTTTTGGCATAGCATTTTACTCCTTTCAGAGCTCCGTTATATGTTTATATGATATTGGAAGACTATATTCTCTCAGTGTAATACGTGTATCTTATTCGTCTAGAAAGTTGAGATTCTGGCGGAAAGGAAGATTGAGAAGCTCAAACCCTCCTTTCTTCCTTTTTTCTCTCCTGCACAGCGTACAATATTTTTAGGTAAACTGTTTCCATATATTCAGTGACTAGTGGTGGTCGCATTTCTGGTGGAGTACAGATAGCTTCTACTGTCATATCAAAACCAATTGTATCCGGAGACTCCGGAAACCATTCTGGTTGCCCTTCGTATTTTTTTGTGGATAATGTTGAGAAAGACGAAGCGGTGATGATGTCGGTGTTCCTTGGTAAATGGCTTGGAGATGTTTAAAGGGAAAAGTCGTTGCCCTATTTACTTTTGCATTGAAATTTTTTTACTTCCCAATGTACACAGACCAAGAGGCATGTTCAGTTTCTTCTTGAGTATGATATTGCGTTGTGGGATTGCCCTGGGGAGTGATGCTTTATGAAAAAAACTTCCGATCATAATTCACACCTATTTATTATGGGACCTTCGGGCCAACAATAAGATATTCCTTTCAAAACTCAATTTCAATATTTAAAAAAAATTATACAATAAAAGTGACAATGATTTTGAGAGGAAACATTTTGCGAGGGAGAAAAGGGCTCCGCTCCGTTGTAGGGTGACCGGATAATATTTTATGTAAGTGTCAGAGAAAACTCGGTACGTGGAAGCTAAGGTATTGAAACTGAACTGATATGTAAAACGTTTACATTGTATTGGTTGGTTGCTACGTATGAGTGGCTTCTCCCGTTTTTCTGTATTTGGATTCAAGTCCACAGTCTACGTTATAAATTGCACTCGTGATAAGATGTTTAGTTGGGCTTCATTTGAGATCAAAAGAAAAGTCAAATAACACGTGGGATATTTGAGATAAGAATGCTGAATGATTACTACAGGTCAGATCTTTATCACATTTCATATTTTAACTGGCAAGTGGTATATTAACGCGTCGGGCCTTAGAGCTGTAAACGCTTTAAGATAAAATGCTCGAATGTTTAGTTTTATTGTAAAAAATTGCCAAAATATTTAATTTTTTGTGTCAATAGATCCGCTGTCTAATGATGGCAGCATTTATATTGCGATTGTTTAGTCTTATTATCATGCAGAAATAATGATTTTTGGGCCAATGCATTGTTTATGTTAGTGTTGTTGAAAATCCATACAGAATAGATAGTCAGTTTCTCTATATGCAAAGGAATGTTTAATAACAGTAGGATAGGAATAGCAACATCATTTAAGTTGAACCATTTATGTGGATAGATATTTTCAAACTGCCTGCGCATAATGATAAATTGGGAAGTGAAACGGGAAAATAGATATTTTCACTACGAAAGAACAAAATTTGGAAAATGTTGAAATGAGACCGTCAGTTTCATTTTCACTTTATAGCGTGAATATGGAAGAGGAACGGATATTTGCAAAAATAGGTAGTAAGATTACATACATCTTTGTTTTAGGCACTTTATATAGGTTTTGTAGCAGATTCTCGCAGATTCGGGTTGAGATGTTTGCCTTATATCTGCCATAACCCCTTGTATTAATAGTTTTTCATTTGAAATGAATGACTAAAAGAAGTGCATCACTTTGAAACGTTGCTTTCGTTTATTGGGCTGTGAAGCTTTATGGATAATGCATTCGTGCACCTCAAATTCAATTTAAAGATAACGGATAGAGAATTGCTTTTGGTTTCTTTTTCTCCAAAGTGCTTCATTGGGAGACAAAAAGGCAAAGAGCTCTGGAGAAGAGAGGGCATTATTGATCTGATAAAAGGGAATCTCTGTGCCCTGTGTTTTCATGCGACAGGTAAAATATACTATATGACACTAGCAAAGAATTTACATTTAGCTGGTTGCATGTATATCTTTGAAGTTAAATCTATTCCTAGAAAACTGAGGAAAGGTCTACCTCAGTCAGTGTGGTGGTAGACAAATGCAAATGTTATTGCTGTAAATGAAAGTTAAATCAGGTACCATTTCCTTTCCTCTGACGATGAGACCAATTGAAAAAGTTTAAATTGAAGAAGTAGTGAAAAGGATTGAATGAAAAGGTTGTAGTGGGAGTTTATGTAGTTGTGGGATTGAATTGGATGATAACAGTAATAGATGGGGGTAGAGGAAAAGGTTAACTCATACAAAATGTTGAGCATTTCCTGGAACGACGAAAGTTATTTGATTGTGAATTTTGCCATTGTATTGTCAACATGGAACTTGAGAAAAGATGAGATGAGGAAATGTTAAATTTACAGGTGGTATTTCAAGGAAATAAGCCAAACCAACTTTTGCATTGCCGACTCGGCAGTATAAATATCTAATTGCAATAAATAAAACGAATTGATAGAGTGCTGAGGTCGTGTCAAATTAAAAAAGAAAGTTCTACATGAAGCATTACACAGGCAAATAGAATTGTGTGCTTTCAAACGATTCCGAGAAATTTCCACCCGTCGCAGGATTTGAAAGTAGATTACGAACTGAAAAATTCTCTTGCAGACACGATTTCTGCTGGCATTGATTGAATACCAGAAAACGTTTATTGCACTTGAGATGAGTTGGTACATGGATGCTTATAGAAAAAGGGTAAATACTGGATGTTTGAAACTCTTCTTATAAGTTTCATGTCCTGTAATATATAATGATTATGAGATTATTATGTAATATAGCATATAGCACTCTCTAGAATGATAGCCGATGGCAGTATATGTATGTCTGTAGCAAGAAAGGGAAAAAATAATGGTATTTCCCTTTTCCCAACTAATACAGTACGTGCTGGTTTTTCAATGATTATCCTCCCAAACTATCTTCAAGTCTTCGTGCACATATCGGGTGGCGGTGGTGGTGAAGTAGCGTTATGGGATTCCGATATTATGTAGTTTTGTGATGCATCTGTGGAACAGACGGCACAGACAAAAATAGACTTGAATGCTCTGCATGGATTAAATTGGGCTCTCAGAGCTAAACGAACGTACAGGGAATACTTTTTTGTGCATCCTCCATTTAGCTATTTCGGTGTTTTGAGGAGGAGGATGGAAAAAGAATGTTGTGTCAAAGCGTTTGTAATGTGGCCGTGTGGCCTAGGAATAGTGCTGAGTAGGATGGGAGCAGTTAATTTTGGGCAGAATTAGATATGCGTTCCTCTCTGGGGAGCTGATGGCGATGGGACTACTAACATTGTATGTTTAATTCAGCGAGAAGGAATAAAACTTCAGACCACCACAAAGCATTCCTGGCGCTTTCAAAGGATGGGCTTCATAGGGAAAAACAAAATACTAGTAAGCAACTTATTATTATGATCTCCATTTTTTGGTAAATGAAGATGAAGTGTGAAAGGCGTGTATGAATATGGCTGGAAAGCATGATTACCTGTTTTATTATCACCGGCGAAAATATGATAATCAAGATGTAGAAGAATGGAAGTGACAAGGAGAGTTCTTTTAATCTTGGGCATTGTTTACAGTGTTATTTATAGCTATTGTACTCCGTTTTTTAATAGAGGACCCACCATAAATGCATTATCGGGGAGAAGAATAAAAAGGGGTAAAACAAATACCTCGGTCTCTGCTCATTCGGGCCGCTGGCTCACTCCCATCCAATGTGAAACCCATGTGATCCATC
>JAQGAH010001940.1:0-10330 GCA_034696885.1 Lepidocyrtus paradoxus | reverse complement strand
CTTCGGCTTTACCCCGCAAGGATGCGTTCCCGTATTCACTCTGCATGCCAACAAAGCCTCCGCTCACTCCACGACATATTCCAAAGTGTGGCATAGCACCCAACAACCTGACTCCATCCATCCTCCATTCCCAGTAGGAAGGACAGGGTGGCACTTTGCTAGCAATATGGGATAAATTTGGGAGAATTTGGGAATTTTTGTAGCCTTAATAGGAAATGATTTTATAAGCTTATGCTTGTATGACGCTATAAATGCCGCATTATGATTTTGATTATGGAATGAAATGTTTTTTATGCTCTGCTGCAGAAATGCAAATAGTTCCGATGTTTTCTCGGAGGAAATCACCTTTACCTTGATGAGGTAAGGTGAGATGACGATGCGATTACTGTGGAGGTGTTGGTGTGGTCTCGAAATAATTTGGTAGGTAAAATGTATTAAAGAGTGTGTTCACCAGTCCAAAAGATTTTCTCGCTTTTTCGTATCGAATTTATTCAGATATATGCTCGTTTATGTCAGGGTCAGAGTAGGAGAAAACCTTTTTATAAAAACGGGGACTAGGAGGTGAGTTGGACTCAGTCAAATTAACGTAGTTTTGGGAGAAAGTTGAGCCAGTTTGAGTTGGGGAAATATACTCAAAGTGAGTTTAGTAGTGTGAAGCTATTTTTTTGTAAGAAGTTTAATTAAAATTTAAGAAATAACTATAGTTGTTCGTGCATCAGGGAGAAATATGAGCAGATACGATGATATCGACCACCTACTCCAGGATTTGGAGATGGAGAGGCGATACAAGTGAGTGGCGAATAAAAAGAGAAATGTATTGAGTGCAAAAGTGACTAATAACTTTAACGTTTTTGTAGGGACTCTATTGAAAACGAGAATTCAGACGTGGAAAAGACAATCATAGAGTTAGAAGGTTACCTGCGGCATTTGGATGAAGTAGCACTTAATGGTTCAGGTAAATATTTAAATGCTTTAAAACTTCTAATCCTAAATATATAAAGCTACTGCTAATACGAACTTGAATTTTGCTATTTAATATGCTTCAAAATTAAAAAAATTGCAGCTGAGGATAACGAGTGGAAGGCGAGATACGAGATCCAAAAGAACTTGGACATTCATTTATCGGACCATAGGGCCTGGTTGGAAGCAGAGTTGGGGGAAATGGAGTGGAAATATCATACGAGTAATTATTGGAAGTTGATCTCACAATGCCCCAACCAGAAAAGTGAGTGGAAAACGTTTAAAATAATTAAAAATTGTTTGTCATTTCTTTTAGGCTGCTACCCAGATGCGATGAATTGCAACGTGGATCTCTTAACCGAGGTAAGAAGATACCTATTTTAACCAAAAAAAAGTTAATTAAGCATCTATAAGCACCTTTCTAAACTCTTCTTTCCAGCTGGAACTGGTCCGACTGGTGAAGCATATGGAGAGGGTGAAAAATGACTATTACAACACCATTCGGGACACAGAATACAAGACGGAAAAAGATACAAAGGTTAAAGAAGGACTAATTAAATTACCTAATTTCTTTGACTGTATAACACCTTCCAAACTTATTTATCTCTTTTAGGACTTCCATCATTTTGATGAAATGCGTAGGAGTTACAAGGCCGACTTGAAGCACATGGGCCATAGCATTGAAAGGAGGCAGATGGATGAGATCCTGGACCGACAAGCTGCATGCACACCTCCATTATTCTCTCCCTCTTACGTCCGCTGGTTGTGAGGACCAAAACACATACTTACCTAATGTCCTAATTAACTTCCAATGTATTTGGAACTAATTAATTAATGTTATTGTATTTTTCCGTTCGTGTTTTAGAGATTCCCAGTCTTTGGACGACTCAGCCCACGGCTTCAAATCAAGTAAGTCAAAAAGCAGGAGTAAAAGTTTATCAAAGGAGCATAGACGAAGCACAAGCAAAAGCCCAAGCCGCAGTAAGAGCAGGAGTGAGAAGTCAAAAAAGAAAGATGAATCAGGTCAGAACAGAGTTTGGTATCTTCTCTCAGAACAGAGTCAAGTTGTTTTTGTAGAGTTGGCAGTTTCTAGCTGCGTATCTAGTCCGAATTTTTTTAGAGTAGTTTTGAGTAGATTTTTTATTAGAATTCTATAAAAAAACCTAATCATATATCATCATCATGGACAAAGTATGAAATGAATCTATTTTATATATACCAAGTATACTTTATCTAGCAAACTTCTATTCAAGATCCCTCAAACAGATTGCGAGTGTGATTGCAAAAATCCTTCGAGAAAATATAACTTCAACTGTGATAAATACTTCATATTTCTTTCTTAATTGAGCATTATATTATAACCTCTCTGGAATATTTTCTTTCTCTTTTCTAGAATAACCACTTCTTCTCTATTGCATTGCCCATTTAACAACTCTCTCGAGCAAAAAAAAATGTATCGGAGGCTTATAGTCAAGTTATTAGCAAAAAACCCACTGACAAACTCTTTAACCCCAGCTCATGGCTAAACAGTGAGGGTAATCTTTAATCCAAATTTACTGGAACAGTAGCTGATTTTAAGAAAATGCTAAAAAACAAACAAATTAACAAGAACAAATCTTTTTAAAAAAATAAAAGTAATATGTTTTAATATTAAACGCTTGGAAAACCTTAACTAACGCTTCTTTATTCCCAGTTACAAACTTATTTACTAATTTTTGTTTAATCCGAACTTTGCTAGATAATTTCCAATTACCAAACTCTGGGTCGTTGAAAAACTTTATTTCTTGCATTTGTATATTGTATCCTTGTGCATTTACACAAAATAACTCGAAAAGCTGCAAGTTTTAGAAAAAAAGAGGTTTTTTCGAACAGAAAACAAAAATTATTATAATTTTGGAATAGAAGACCCCGAGCCAACAACCGGAACTGAGGCGGAAGCTGCCACCACGGATCAAGGGGAGGACAAGGGTGCGGCTTCATCTGGAGAAGGGAACAAGGAGGACGGAGGGGGAGAAGAGGAGAAGAAATAAAGCTGATCCTTTTCCTCTCCATTCCTTTTGAAGCATGCAATAAAACTCTCTACGGGCACTATACTGAAACCAGAGCATATAGACAAGACCCCCTCCCGGGTGAAACCTTTTTTTTCTTGTAAATAAAAAAAGTAAATTGGAAATGATGAAAAAAAACGCAAACAATATAAAAAATTGAAGGAGTAAACTCCATGAAAAAATATTGACTCTGTTGGAGTGACGGGCTGAATAGGGCATGTCATATCTCATATCACATTATGTCATTCACGTCCCCCCTCTTCATCCTTCCCCTTGTCAAAGAGTCATTTTCTTCACACAGGTTGCGTAACTTTCAATTTCATTGTTGCATCAGTTCCATAGCATATCATACATCCTGCTCCAAATGCCACACAAAAGCTGTTTCTTCATTTCCTCCCAGAATTGCTTAATATATAAGCATGAGCATCATGTCATGCCGTGATCATACTGTTAGTCCTCATGGGTGGTCTTCCCAATGATATTATATTCCAGTCAAATAAAAAAACAAGCAAATACACTAAAAAAACTGGAATGAGCAATAAAAAACGCAACTGTTCCTCATTATTCCCCCCAAAAAAAACATCCACCTCCGCACATTCTAATTTCCCAGGTGTATCCAGTCCATTGCCACCATACGGATCCTTTCATTCATGTAAATCATACCATCTTCTTTCACCTTTCTCCAGCAAGACTTTCTTTTTGTTTAAAAAATCCCTAAAAATTCCCCTTTTCTCCTATTGCTACCCAGCCTCGAGTATTGGATTCCCAAAGATTTGTGTTTGATTGTAATCGACATATGTGTTGGCTTCCATGTTTGCGTTGGAAGGGGCTATCCTCCTCATCGCCACCACCAGCAACCGCCGTCACTTTCAGATAAAAAGTGTGACGTTTCTCCCTCCACCGTAGTCATTCCGGCTGTTGCCATCTCAAGGAGAACAAGTAGTCCTCTTATGGGTATCGATCCATCCCATTTTCTTCCAAGGAGCTGGTGCAATATAAGCTCAGGGAAAAAATAGTAGTCTTATTGTCTCCCCGACAAAGACAAGAAATATTTGCTAATAGCTTTTTCCACTTCTTCTTACGAAACACGACGACATATCACTATCAGCCACCAGCACACTTCACCTATAAGCTTATCATTCCCACCTTGAAGATAGAGAAACATCCACTTATATATTTTGTATATAGTCCTCAGCCATAAAGTAGATTAGGAGGGGAGGGTATATAATATAATGGCTCTTTCGTGAAAGTTGTCGCTTTATTGCGAAACTTTCCCTGGAAGAGAGGAAAGAAGGTAAATATTTTTTTCACGGCTGGATGCCCTTTGTTTACCCAAAATTTCTTCGGCAAGACAAGTGCAAGAGGGGGAGAAATAAGGTTGACATAAAGTTCATTGTTTGATGTTGAGGAGGCACTTGAGCAATATTTATTTTCGGGGAAGAGAACTTTTTTTCTGGATGTTGTTTTTCTGAATTATTTTCTTAGAAGACCTGGGAGAAGGTGCTTGTGTCTGAGTTGTGGTTGTGTTGTGGTTGGTGTGGGGTCTTATTTTTGGGAGCTTTATTTCCCGGGTCATGGTCGCTGTCAAAATGTTTTGGGATATGTGGAAAAATCTGACATCTGCCACGACCAATTGGTCCTTTGCTGGGGGAAGTGGAGGAGCTGCTAATGGTGCTGGTGGGGGTCAGCATGGATCAGACAAGTCCAAGGGTAAGTGTCAACGGCAGTATATTTCGCATAATTTATGTTTACGAATTTATTTACGTTTAGGTTTGGTAGTAAATATGGATTTGTTTCGTGTTTTTAGGCTCATCCAAGCCCACTCGCTACAACCGTTTACAACCATGTTCTGGACCAAGCAAGAGCCAATCTCATCCCGCGAATCTGATGAGCTTTGCGTCAAATCTGGAGTCATCATCATCCTCATCCTCATCGCTAGAGTCTTTGGCAACCGCAACCTCATCCGTTGTTGTTCCAACCTTGCGGAGCATTGAACCAACAACGTCCGCCGCAACCGCAGAGGAATTTGACTCCAAATCCAGGTGGAAAGGGAATCCCTCCAGTTCCCCAAGTATCCCGCATTCCTTCAGCAGTACCTTCCCACTCACCTCCGCTACTATCCCCACCTTAATAGAATTAAAGCCACCTACGCTACCAGCAAAAACTAGCACAGAGATCATCATTGCAAAACTTCAGCCTCCTCCAGCCCTCCCGCCAAAGGAAACAGAGCAAATCCTAAATCAAGCGGGAACTAATGAGACGCCCGGCAGAAGCTTGGACAGTGGTCAGGGATCATGTTGGACCACTGCCAAGGATGAGAAGAAAGTAGCTCCCGGTCTGAGCGACTTTTCCGACTTGGGTAAGTCGTCATCCCAGTATCTTTCCCAAGAATGTGTGCTTACTCAAGGGAAAATTTAAATTGTGTCATCAAGCATGCATTACAATAGTACCTTGGTCATGTCACCTCACCAGCCGTCACTTCCAGTTGAGGTAGTCATTGCATTGTGTCTGCCCCCATAAATCTGGGAGCGGAATGCTCCCATTCCATTATGCATCCCAATAAAGACGATGATGAAATGGGGCGGCTAAACAATATCCTCATTCATCCCATTCACGGGAAAATAAAGAGCTTCTTTTTTCTCCAGACAGCGGGAAAAAGTGGGAGGAGATGAGATAAAGTCATGAAAATTCTTTTGAAAAAAGAGCATCCGCTATGTAGTTTGGACCATGGCCAAGGTAATGCAATGGCTCTAAAGATGGGCAATCCCCTGAAAGGAGTTGGGCAGCTGGAAGTTATGAACTGTTCTTAACAGCTTGAGCATTATCTTTAAAACTACTTTTTTTCTCTCAATCCTTTTCACAAGTAATAAAAAATGTAGGCCTGGAGCATTTTCCCCTCTCTCGAATGAGAGCAGCAGGTCTTTTTTTAGGAACTTTCTGCGAATTCTTTTTTTAAAAAAAAGTAGGGATTCGGAATGGAATATTATTATGGAACTGGAACGGAATAAACAGGGAAAATTTATATTTCATGTTATGACCCTCTTTTATAATCACATTCTGCTGCTGAAAGTCTTCCATAGAGGATAGGGAAAGATCTCTTTTTACAGTCCAAAGTCAAGGCTTAAAAAAACTTTTCCATAAAGCTAATTAATTTTTCAGGTTAAGCTCTCCAGCCTTTTTCCCCATTTCCGGGAAGCTTCTGGCTTTATCTGGCTTCTGCCTTTATTATTTAGATGGGGAAAGCAAGGTTGACGGTATGGTTTTTTAATTAGCTTTGTCAGTTTTGTTAAACAAGGAGGGAGTCAATTATAATGTAATCACGACCACTTTCTCTAAAAGTGACATTACGAGACCAGGGGGAAAGTTGGTCAGCCATGAACCGCTAATAACGGGGATAGCCCATTTTGTAAAAAGGACTTGTAAAAATCTGACTGGGCTATAGTAGCCCATATCATGAGTTGGTGGTGGGCTCGTGATCACATGAAAAACGCATTAGCTTCCAATCCAATCTTACAGCGTGCACTTTAGGAGTGTAATTCGATTTGAAATTTGATTTTCTCCTTCCCCTGCCATTTATATTTCATGTGTGGATTGCTCACCACTTGCTCCAAACGTACAAGGACAACAACACGGAGCGTTCCTTTTTCAGAGAGTCTGATTCGATAAAAGGGATTTCCATGTGGGAGGTAGGGAAAGGGCTATATGGAGATCCGGAGGGGAAAGTTACCGTCATCAGATTTTATTCTTGAGAATTTCCCTCCTTGATTGTAAGTGCATCATCCATTCTCCCCTGTTCAGGGGCAGTAAAAGGGAAGAGCACTTTCTATTATCTCAATTTAGATTCCGGGTTTTGGTTAGCTTGAATTGCTTTCTTGAGTAGGGCTGGAGGGAGACCATCAAGGGAAGGGGAATGGTTGTTGGGACACGAAATAAAATCAGGCTTGTGGTAAAAAGGTTTTATATTGGTGATAATGTCTTTGGAGAACTAGCTAATGATATTATTTCCTAGAATGGAGAGAAAGGCACAGTTCCACCTTGCCTGATAGCATCATGGGTGGCATTTACAATGAAATTACCCTAAAAGTGGATTTTCCTTTGCATAAGCCATCATATGTATCAGGTGTCTAGACTTCATTGTTAGTCAAGTTAATACTTTTTTAATTAAATATTTTTCAGAGAAAGTTGCTGATGACAAGGATGAGGATGGTGAGGGTGATCATGAGGAGGGCAGCCACACCTGTGAAGTTTGCAACCGAGCTTTCCCCACCTTCAAGAAAATTGCTGACCATCAACGGAAAAAGCGGCATTATGGGTAAGGAAAAACTAGTAATAAAGGATGAGAAATGGCTGATGCAATCCAATCCCAGTCCTCTCCCAAATGGCCAGACATATAAACAGGTTCACAGACATTCGCCCGCTTTTGTAGTCCAAGCAATGATAAAAGGGTTAAAACGACTCTCTAATGTCATTAGACATTTTATGACAAGGACACAATTTTTTTAGGTGAAGCGATAAAAATCATTTCAGGCTCAAGTGCTCCCATCCCACCATTTCGGAATCTACTTAACGATATTGTGGAGAGTGTTTCCACAAAAAAATGGTTTGCGTGGGAAACCCTTCACCGTGTTCTTGTCCTAAAGTGGTCGTAACGATGATGATGGGTAACAGTGATGATTATTCCATGATGACGGTGAAAATCTCTTGAAATGAGATAGTATTTTATTCTTCGCAAAAAAAATGCGCCATTCTAAGTAGAATTTTAGTCAAAGCAGGGGAACATCAAACAGGGCATGTGTTTGGCCAAGCATAAAAAAGAAATAAAATAAAGTTCTCCCTCCAGAATACTATATTTCCTCACTCAGTCAACACTCAAACTGTTTTTACAGCTGGAAAGCAAGTTTTTTTTCTCCAGGACTCAAGTAAGTTCATATATTCCCCTCAGGACGAATACAGATGGAATGGGATAAAAAGTATAAAGGTGGGACTGGGGCTGTGAGCAGAATCAGCAGATTTTTTTTGTAGGCTCTTCTGTTTATTTTCCTTTTGAATGGTATCAAAGGAACAATAAAAAAGGTAGCTGAATGGATGACCGGACAATTCCCTGAGTGGGGCGAAGGGGAAATTAGGATGGAGAGAGTCAAAGTGCCCCAGTCCAATTCCCCTTCTGTGGTCAGGACGAATTCTTTTATGAGGGGACAAGACAGGTCATGAGAAGAGGAAATCGATTTTGCCTCAGGAGCATCCAATCCACCAGACCGACCACAGATAAATTTGGGCTAACGGGAAAAATATGCTCTCACCAAATTAGATAATTTTTTCCCATCTTGTTTGGAGGAGAATAGCGGATGGATGAAAGGGAGAGCGTAGGACTCTCTCTTCAACTGTATAACTCGCTTAGGAGGATTTTTGCGACCTTTGTGCAGTCCCTACGTGGTGTCCACCATCATTATCATCATGATCCACTCAACTCAACCGCCTCCACCAATCCAATCCAATGTATATGGTTGGTTGTGCCTGTTTCTCACTCGATAAAACATAAAATGCGGTGGGATTTGGGATGACGGGAGCTATATGGACGGCTCAACTATGATGAAATGAGTGGGTGGTCTAGGGATTTTTAGTATTAGGCTGGTTTGTTGTGATCTGACGGGATTTTGTGTTGATGTTGCATTGCATATTGCTCTGTTTCAAACTACGAGAGAGAGATTCAACTTTCATGTGATCAACTTGGGATGAGGAGATGACAGATTCTATTTGTTTGCTATTATGATGAGCAGGGATAAAAAGGGGCACACAAAACATTTCATTATATACCCATCCTATAATAAATGGTGTGGATTGAGGATGACAAGACTAGGAAAAATGTTCCATGTCAGTGTCAGCCCGCCTTTCTCCCATTTTCCTAAACACGCATTCCATTAATAATGGGAAATAGACATGAAGACAAGACACATGTCATTAGCCCTTTTGTGGGATGGAAAGAGAGAAACCGAAAAACAAAAAAGGGGTGGATGATGGGGAAGAGGTTGATGATGATGACTAGTAAAAGCTTTCCCCTCTCATCCCCATCCTTTGAGTCATCATCATCGTCCCTGGCATTGTTTGAGTTTTGAGTGTTTGGTCCATCACCCAATTCATTTCGTGTGGATATGATGATGATTTGCATTCCAGGTTTGCTGATGTGAGACTGACGCTTCCTCATTGTCATTCCTTGGGTTCATCCCTTTGTCAGTTTTCATTTCGGTTGAGGAAGCAGGATGGAAATTGAAAGTGCTTTCCTTTTTCATCTCCTTCCATTCCTATTTCCGCTTTGCATTCCCTTCATTAGGGATGTCAGAGTTGGGAGTAGTTTGGGAGCATTTCCGCCGTTTTTCATTGTTTTCACTTTTCTCCTAATGAATCATTCCAGAATATGAATTGCCAAGCTGTTGCCGCTATAACAAGCGGTGAAAGCAGGCGTGTGGTGATATGTCAGTCAGAGAGGAATAGAAGGGAGGAAGCGCAATATGTATCCTTCCTCTGTGGGATTTCAATACAAATCTGGAATTAACAGTGGTGACTGGAGACTATATGATAACCGGAGGGAAATCCAGGACTTTGTAAATTTTAATGGCTTAACTTAGTGTAATCAACAGTCTTCATTCGTACCGCACAGCTGTAAAAATAAAGCTGATCATATCATGGTTGATAATCTTTCACTTTTGTCCGCCAACCTCTGACCCGACCGGATTCCAAATAGATTTCCTTCTTAATTCTTCACTAAATGCAACTACATTTATATGGAAGCTGAAGATAGAAGATGAAATGAATACCAAAAAACGAGCCTTAAGCTTTCAGTTAAGCTTGTACCTTGTGCATTCAACGAATTAAATTTCAAATTGCCGCATCATACAGCACTTTATGACTGCATAGTAGTTTAAATGAGGGTTGGAATTAAATAAGGCAGACCATGTAAGAAAACGTTTTGCCAAGAGCGTATAGCGTATTTACTTGTCGTTTCTTGAACAGATTTTGTTTATTTTCAAAATATACTATTCACTTTTCATGATTTATTAGAGGACTTGAAAGAATTATCAATGATTTTCAAACATTGTTCGACCTAAATTCATTGTACCGCAATCACAATTTAACGCCAATATGATTATTCACAGAATAGGTAAAATACTATTCACAAACCAGATGAAGTAGTTGAATGAAATTCTTGGAATACGAAGATTTGCAAGAAGAGATGAAGTTTAAACTTTAGCAAATCCTTAGTTTTAATCCAAATCATTTACAATCTCCATCCATCCTGGCATAACATAACTGCTTCATTTCAATTT
>JAQGAH010001939.1:0-10333 GCA_034696885.1 Lepidocyrtus paradoxus | reverse complement strand
ACAGACGGACAGACGGACAGACTGCCCAAACGATCTTAGTAACTTGCGTTTCACCTAACGGTCGCAAGTTAATAAATATATTCATTTTTTCCCATTCCATTATAGAAACCTAAGAAAGCCCGCGAGTATTTATGATTTCAATATGAAACAAAGCTTGAACAAACTCAATCCCATTGTAAATAGAGGACCCCGTTCTACCACTCCCAATTATTAACTTGCGACCGTTAGGTAAAACGCAAGTTACTAAGATCGTCTGGGCAGGCTGTCCGTCTGTCCGTCTGTCTGTCAACACGATAGCGTCTACAGTTTTGAATTTGTTTGTGTTTTCTCTCTGTCAGCATTAGTGTTCGTCAAAATCAGGAATCAAGTTCGTTAACCAACACAATCGGTTAACACCAACACCAGGAAAAAGCCAAAAAGTAATTTTTTAGATGAAATATGGATTTCTACTATTTAAAAAAGCCATACAATTTAATTTGTGCCAATGTTGTGCCAAATAGACTTTGGTCGTGTAGGACACTATTCTTATGATTAGTTGGCACCAACAGTTCAATATGAAAACAGCTAGAAATTTTTGAAATAGTTTTTTACATCAAAAGTACAAAATGTTTGAAAATGATAATTTTTGTAGCGTGCAAATTACTACCATATAGGATAAAATCTGATGCAAAATTTAGTAAGCAGAACAAAAGGATGATTTATGTAATTGTATGAATGTAATTACATTAATCCTTGCACTGAATGTCAACACGTGCTGTAGGAATCTGCTTTTGTAAATTTCTTTGATGTTTATCTAACATAATTTTCCACAAGTTTATTTACAAAGGCATACTTGATGGTTGTCAAGGTTATGTGCATTGTCTGTTCGTCAAGTAAGTTGAGTTTTCCCATACTGTATGCGGTCGCAAGTTTGTATAGCTGTGGATGGCTAGTTCAAAGCAGTCAATATCTCTCAAAAAGGACAAAACACACGATTCATTACCACTTTGTCTTACTTCAGACATAATTGCTCCTTCTCCAGTGTGTGCTGTAAATGACACATGCACTGATAATGCAACCTTTGCTTCAACTGAATACACTGCTTTACATGGTAGAACATATCCAGTCTACTACAAAAATAAGAAACATAAGAGAATCACATTAAACTGGCCTATATCTATTTATGGAGTATCATACAATTCTCTTGTAGATACTGGTGCTACTATTAGCGCCATAAATAGAACGCTTTTGTCAAAATTACCATCTATATGCTACCGTCTTTCTAAAATTGAACCTTTCTCAATCAACCTTTCGATTGAGGAAACAGTACAATTTACTGTTGAGCAACAAGCAGAAATTATCATAAAAGTGGACCAACATGAATCCCTTTGGTGTTTTTATGTAGTTCCTTCACTGTCTCATGAACAAGTATTAGGTATGGATTGGTTGTCTGCTATGCAAGTCAACATTTGCTGTCATACAAAAACGCTTACAATTAAAAAGGACATTTCTTTTTTTAAAAAAATAACATGTCTACTCTTCCTCCTGCAAGCGTTGACCCCGACCTCATTTCAAATCAAGCCAATTTTGACTCTACTTCCCGACTACCTGATGACTCCGACTTAGGAGAATCACAAAAAGCTAGTAATTATCCTATTTCAAATGCAAATCTTTTTTCAGTCCGAGTGAGAACGTCTTCTACTCTCAGTTTTTCCTGATAAAAATTCCTCGGAGATTTTAGCATCTCAATTATCGAGCGATGATAAGGTGTGAAAATTCTTTCTTTACTTAGGCTCACTCCAACTTTTATGGAAACGGTAGCAAGTGGAGAGATACATTCAGGAAGATAAAAGTCTAAGCAGAGTATTAAGATGATAATACTTTTTTGTTAAAACGATATACCTACCCTAGCTCTAGTCCCCCAACACGGCTCCCATTTCATGAGACGATGGTTTTATTAGTTTAACTTGTTATTATGTAGCTAAGCGTACCCTCCAAGAAAAGAGACAGTTTTTAAGGGAGGCAAACAAGATAAAAATATCAAAACAGAGTGAAGAAGCAAGTCAAAATATTACCCTCGGGAATATACTCTGTTTCAGTATTGTTCCTCTAAATAGGAAAAATATACAACTTTTTTTAAACTCGTCTCCTCTTCTTTCTTATCCGCATCCTCCTTTAACGATAGAGATTTATTAAAAGTCCTTTTTGTCTCTATTGGAGCAAACAGGGACAGCAAATACGTAGTAATAGAAACATAAATTCGGATGTTCTATTTATTCCCTCACATTCCTCTTCAAGCAATAAGTTAGTATCTTATGGCAGTAATGTCGTAAATATGAAAGATGGAATTGCAAGTACCTTTGTTCTAAATCTATCCAACCGCTCTGTCTTACTTCGAGAAAATGCCACCCTTGGTTCGTGCACTCTACATAATGATAAGAATATCATTTGTGATGTGGATGAAGTGGAAGAATCTCGAAGTGAAAAGAAATCGTTTCATGAAGTCCTCGCTAAACTTTCCTATTATTCCCCTTCTCTTTCCTCCGAGTCCAGTAAACTCTCCAGTCATTTTAAATTTGGCGATAACCTTACTGGAGAGGAAAAGTCTAAAATCCTCTTTCTATTGAAAAAATATTATGAAGTGTTTTCTTCTCCTGAAAATCCCAAATTAGGCAAATGTCCACTTGTAAAGCATAGTATTGATGTTGGAAATTCCTTCCCTATCAAACAAAGACCATATCGTGTTTCATTTTCAGAACGTGAAGTTCTCAGACAACAAGTTGATAAGTTGTTAAAACAGGATCTCATCGAACCTTCTAATAGTCCATGGGCATCTCCGGTTGTACTAGTACAGAAACCAAACGGCGGTATTAAGTTTTGCGTTGATTTTCACCGAATCAATAAAGTTTCTAAAAAAGATTCATATCCATTGCCTCGTATCGATGATGCACTAGACAGATTACGAGGTGCTAAATTTTTCACAACTTTAGATTGTGACCAAGCTTTTCATCAAATCGAGATGGATGAAAAGAGTAAAGATTACACAGCTTTTGTGACCCCTTCCTTCCTTCCATTTGGCTTATCTAATAGTCCAGCTATTATTCAGATGCTAATTGACTCTGTTTTAGGAAAATTAAAATGGACAATAGCATTGGTATATATGGATGATATCGTAATTTTCTCAAGCTCATTTGAAGAACACCTCCGTAATCTTGACACAATTCTAGCTGTCATGTCGAAATCAGGTTTAATATTACAAGCAGCAAAATGTTCATTCGGTTTCTCCCGACTTAAATATCTTGGTCACATTATTTCTGAGGCCGGTATAGAAGTAAACCCCGAAAAAATCAGAGCCATTAAAGACTTTCCCGTTCCACAACGAGTAAGAGACATTCTGTCTTTTGTTGCGTTATGCAGCTACTACCGTGGGTATATTCCTAACTTTGCAATGACGGCTAAGCCATTGCATTTATTAACTTGTAAAGACGTAAAATTTAAATGGAATGAGAAAGCCCAAGCTGCTTTTGATCATCTGAAACAACTTATGTGTTCTACTCCAAGCCTCGGATATCCCGATGAACATTCTCCAACAGAAATTCACTGTGATGGTTCAGGTCAGGGACTAGGATGTACTTTAGTTCAAGTACAAGATGGTGTCGAGCGCGTTATTGCATATGCATCACGTTCACTTAGGCGTCATGAACAAAACTACGGTGCAACAGATTTGGATTGTCTGGCTGTCCTGTTCTCTATTCAAAAATTTCGTCCATATTTATATGGTAGACCTATCAAGATCATAACTGATCATCGAGCTCTGTGTGACCTGATAAATTTTAAAGATCCACACGGAATACCTGCACGTAGGTCTATTTCATTACAGCCGTATGAGTTTGAGATTATTCACCGAAGTGGTAGAAAGCATGCTGATGCTGATGCACTTTTCCGAAATCCAGTAAACCCCGAATCAGCTAATCCACAAGTATTTATTCCAAACCGTGTGATGATGACGCGGAAGCTTTTTGTAATGTTATGAATAAGAAATTATTCTCACTTTGTGCACTTCAATGTGACAACTTTTCCAAATTACAGTATCTAGACCCGAAAAAAACCTATCATAGACGCCCTTTTGGCCGTTGATAATTCCGTCCATGAAGGAGACAGCAAAATAAGGAATTTATCAGACTCTAAAATTGAAGCTGATATACTTTATAAGGCAAATTATAATAGAGATATAAATTAAATATAGAGACTGAAAGATTGATGTCTTGAAGGGAAGCCATTTCAGATTGTTGTGATTCGACTAAATTAGTTCCAGCTAGGATTGTATCTTAGTGACATTACTTATCTCTATTTTCATTGATTATATGTGCATTTTTTGGATTAAACTTAGGCTGGTATCCATATCCTACACTTATCGCTAAGGGTACACTTATACTTTCATTAGCAAAGTGTGAGCTCTCACTCTCACTTAACTAAAGTTTGGTATTCATACTGAAAACTTACAAAAGTGTAAGTGAGAGCTAACGCTAAACTGTTGCTAATGTGGTGGAAGTGAGATTTTTTCCTAAATTTTCTCCCATCGGCCGCTCTGTCTATATTTTAAACATCAATTTTAAAATGACCGATTCGGAGGGAGAAATTGAAGTAACCCAAACCCGGGCAGTACCTCTCACCGAGTACGAAAAGGAGCTTTTTTTACAGTTGGTGGAAGAAAGAAAAGAAAAGATAGAGTCCAAGAAGACCGATTTTGGATCAATTAACAGAAAGCAGCAGGCATGGGCGGAACTAGCCAATGTCTTCAATGAAGACCTTCTCACAACATCCAGGAACTGGAAGCAGTTAAAGAAGTGCTGGGAAAATCAGAAGCTACAGGCCAAGAAAAAGTTCACGAAGAACAAAGTTGCTCGTCGAGGCACTGGAGGAGGACCTTCTACTAAGGAATTGCCACCAGAGGTACATCGGATTTGCTCAATTATCCCAGAGCAAATGGACAGCTTAGCAAATCCCTATGATTGCGACGATATGATTGAGGTAACTCAGGCTTCATCCCACACTTTCACTGTCATTGAAGCTACTGATGAGGAAAAAAAATTGAAGTACATCCCAACTAATCAAAAGAAGGGGCTATCTGAGACATTAGGAAAGGACAAAAAGGATTCACGTTCCATATTGCTACAATTTGAAGAGGAGGAACACGCTTTCAAGATGAAAAATCTTCAGCTACAACATGAAATACTGGAAGTGGAATTAAAAACTCGAAAGCGCACATTGGAGATGATGGAAGCAGAGTTTGAATTCAAGAAAAGCAATTGGATATAACTTTTTGCATTGTTATTGTATATTTAAATGTTATCGTTTTAAAAGTTTCTGCAAACCGTGTCATGTCTTGTGTTTTGTTAAGATTAGCCATGTTTGCTTGCAATGCAAAAAATACAATGTTGTAAAAATGTTTTACTCGTTTTTTGCTTTACATTTGTTATAAATATTATAACTAAACTATAGCTTTTAAAAATTATGCGGCTCGTTCTATGCACTTGTTATTAATGTAAAAAATAAGCTTGGATTCATACTGTTTGTAACTAGTTTGATAATCAACTCATACAAACATCTTTATTCCAAACTTATAATCGTAACTTATAATTACCTTAATATAAAATAGTACATAGCTAATTTTTACACAAGAAAAAATGAGATGGCCAGTATAACAATATAACAAACTTTGTAAAAGGTAAAGGATAATTTTTAAAACTTTCTTGCTATTAATGCGGCTCGAGCAGCACGACCTGACGGAGTGGGTTGAATTTGTTGAGTGTCTTCATCAGTGTTTTCATTGAATTCCTCTTGCTCTTCCTCCTCTAGAACATCTCGGCGCATCCTTTTGGAGTATGGAATAAAGCATTGTAGCATTTAATTATCAACGTACGCATTGAATACCATATCGTATAATAACAAAATGAATCAATTTTTTACGTAAATTGTAAATTATGCATTACCTGCATATGTTATGTAAAACTCCTACTGCCACAATCACCGTTAGGCTAGTACTAAGCTTTGTCCTCAAGTAGTTTAAGCAGGGGAATTTTCTCTTCCAAACACCAAAAAGCCGCTCTACTGAATTGCGTGTTTTTTTTTGCGCTACATTATATCTAAGTAATAGTATAATATTTGTAATAGTATATTAGTAATATAAGTCAGCTTAATATTTAAAATGTGGAATTACTATGTAGTATGTATTATACGGTTAATTATAACTTTACCGACGCTCCTGTGAGGTAACGGGATTCTTCAATGGAGTCATTAGGTACGGAGTACAAGCATACCCGCTGTCTCCTAATACTAGACCAGGAAGTTGTTTGTTTTCCAGCTTATCCTTAATGACACTGTTGTCAAAAATCCTTGAGTCATGTGCAGATCCATACCACCTAACTACGAGATCAAGGATTTCCAAGTTTGAGTTTCCGATTGCTTGCACATTTATCGAGAATCGTCCTTTTCTGTTTCGAAACATTTCTGAATTATCTCCACCTGGCGATGGAATATGGATATGTGTACAATCAATGCATCCGACTACTCCTAAAACAATATATTCATTGTTAAGTATGGTTAATCAACTAAATGATCGTGTAAAGATTAGGTCAATAATAATAGCTAAATATAATAATTACCGGGAAATCCTCCAATTGCTGCAAAATCCCTTGAAACGAGAGTGGCTTCACTAAATGATGGGTACTTTATAAACTGTTTTGCTTTTTTGGCCAATGCTACTGAGATTTTATAAATTACCCTTGAAATTGTAGATTGTGATGTATTATAAATATCCCCCATACAAATCTGAAACGCTCCAGTCACGTAAAATCGAATGGCAATAAGGAATTGTATTAGCGGGGGAATGTGGTACTTTCGCTCAAGAACGTGTTGAAGATCAAATTCAAGCAGGGAAAACACAAATTCGGCTGTCGTCTTGCTCATGTGAAACGTTTTACGGAACCTGACATCATCCAAGTACTCCAGAGGATTTGACCTGTCTACAACAAGTATTCGCTTATCCAGATTTATGAGGGCATAACGTCGTTCTATTTCCTGAATCCTTTCTTCAAATTCTAAATTTCTATTTCTCGCCTCCATTGTAGTTGTTTTTAAATTTTTTAAAATAAACGATGCGGATTTGGTTCAGATTATGATACCAAAACGTGCTTAAGAAAGTTCGTAAGTGTGGTCATGAGCACACTTACATAATTCGTAAGTCACTTACGATTTAGAGCAAAGTGAGCTCCCTCCCTTACCAGTGTGAATACGAACTTTGATAAGTGAGAGGTCTCCCTGACAATTTTGAAAGGGAGGTCTCTCACTTACGATATGGATACCAAAAATGCTAGTGTGCACTTACACTTGTAAGTTACTTGTAAGTTACTAAGGATAAGTGTAGGATGTGGATACCAGCCTTATTCTAATTTTACAAATATAAATTGATGGTATTGTAACGATTAGTAAAACACGTAGTTTGCATTACAGTCATGGCCATATTTAACGTAACAACAGTGACGCTTAGATACAATCATAGCTGGAACTTTTTGGCCACGTTTTCATGACTTTCAGTATCTATATTTAATTTATATATCTATTCAAATTATGATCCATTCAAAAGACTCTGGCGTTTGGTAGTCCCCGATGCTTTACAAAAAGAAAAAATGCATGATATTCATGTTAACGATTCCAGTCATCTTGGTTTAGAAAATACATTCAAATTAATTCAGGAACGTTGTTATTGGCCCAGAATGTTCAAATCTATTTGCGAATTCGTCCGAAGTTGTAAAACTTGCCAATTATACAATAGAAGATCTGGTAAGACGCCAGGTTCATTACAACCTATTCCACCTCCAAAGACTCCTTTTGAGCGAATCGGTATCGATTACGTAGGCCCATATCCTCTTACATGGCCAAAACGTAATACTTGTGTATTTACTATCATAGATCATTTAACACGTTACGTAGAAGCATTTTCTTGTAAAGGAGAAACAACGGCTTCTGCAATAGAAATTTTGCAAGATAAGATATTTTTGAGACACGCTATACCAAAAGAAATTATCAATGATAAAGGCTCCGCCTTCAGTTCCCATGAATTTCAAGATTTTTGGAAGCAAAAAGGAATCAAACTTCGCTTTTGCTCTACAGCACATCCAGAAACTAATGCTGTTTGTGAGAGATCTCATGATGTGTTTCAGAGAACCATGGGAAAATTAATTAATAAAGAGAAAGAATGGGATAAATTCGTTCCACAAGTAGCATTCTCATATAATATAACATATCACAAAGTAATTAAGATGGCCCCGTTCCACGCACTATACGGTCGTAATCCTCGTTTATCCTCTGACAATACTTTACCCGTATGTGATGAGTTCCTAAAATCTAAATCCTCAATTTCTGGTACACCGAAAGATTTGCAAAAAATTGCATACAAAAATACAATTGCAGCTCAACAAAAAGCAAAGAGTGTATTTGATAAAAACCATCCTGATTTGCATTTATTACCAGGTGAATTAGTTGCTGTTAAGATTTCTCAGCGTATTCCTGGCAAGGTTGCAAAATGGCAAAAACGATGGATAGCTCCATTCAAAATATCAAACAAATTGGCCCAATAACATATACATTGTTAAACATGCGTCCATTGAGTGAAAGACCTCAACATGCAAAGTCAGAAAGAATTGTGAGTACTCGCGAATTAAAACGCTGGTATGAGGATTATAAAGATAATCCAATTTTTGAAACTCTAGATAGCGACTCAAATGAAAGTAATACTGAATCTTCTTTTGCGAGTATGACGTCTGTCAGAACTCATAAAAATAAGGTAATTAAAAAATCAGTACGTTCTCGTAAGAGTCTCGTAGCAAATTCTTCCCCTGTAAATAATTTAACCTCTAGTAATCAAAGTTCTAGTAGTATACCTCCGATAACTAATAACTCAGTATTCAAATTCTGAAAGTTTATTTTAGAATACGAGTCATGAATCAAATCCTTTTCGTAGTCCTAGTTTACCTATTGTAAATTCATTTTCAAATTGTAATGTTATTATTTCCCCAGGATCAGAAAACCCGCATTCTGCCCTGTCTTCTCCTACTAATCCGTTTTTGGTACCAGCTGTTCAATTAACAAGTAGTAATCCTTTTGTAGTCCCCGTCTCTTCTCCAGTTCCTAATCCTCCACAAGAATCAGATAGCGATTCTAGTACACGTTCCTTAAGACGCAGCACTCGCACGCACAGACGTATCGAAAGATATGGCAATTCTTTTCCATTCTATTCCATTCCATTTCAGGTAACCAGGCGTGAAAGGAAACGGTCGGAACGGGAAGGACGGAGATCACCCGAGTCTTCGTAAAAAATAATTATTTGTAATATATGTTTGCTAGTTATAAGTTTTCTTGTGAATTGTAATAAAAATTTGGGAAATTTATTATGTTCATAATTTATCACTTCTAATATTTGTCGTACAATCTTTTATTTTATCTACAGTCATCATGGGAAAAGGTAGGAAGTCCCATAAAACCCGACTTCATCTCAGAGAGATGCATACTCTTCCCACTATTCCCGAAGTTGCAGGAGAAGACATTGATTTAGATGATGTTGCTACCGTCAATGTGTCCCCAGAAAAAGAAGCTCTTTTAGCAACGGACGACGAAGGCAGCAACTCGGTATCATTATCCAGTCAATTCGAGCGGAATTTAACTATTCACGACGCCCGTTTCGTCAACCTCAGCTTCACTTCACGTCAAATCTACTGATCCTATCTTTAAGTATACCCTTTGGCCTCCTGTACCACGAAGACGTAATCGACCACTCAAGCGTAGTCCAGATCAGAGCATGACGTCTTACAGTGCTCCTCCAATTACACTTCGCAACGGTCACAACGACCGTGACACGAAAATCCTGCATAACCCTTCATTTTCAAGACCCCGTACAATTCCTGTTCCCATTCATTTAATTACATTTGATCAAACTGAAATTGTAAAGTTTGATGCGAATCGTCAGATTCCAAAATCTGTCATTTTTAGAGCTCCTCAAGCTGATGGAACAAGTATTGTAACCTGTTTTACATGTAAAATGATAGGCCATTATCATAAAGATTGTCATCTACGTAGAGGCTGTTGTAAAAATCATACTTGTGATGAATGTTTAAATCTAAGCAATATTAATTAGTTATAGAAGTTTTCGACTTTTTTCTTTTTATGGTTTTTCTTTTTATAACAAACGAGTCGATTGTCATTTTCTTTTCCAATTCAAGTAATTATTAACTTGCGACCGTTAGGTGAAACGCAAGTTACTAAGATCGTCTGGGCAGTCTGTCCGTCTGTCTGTCTG
>JAQGAH010001938.1:0-10343 GCA_034696885.1 Lepidocyrtus paradoxus | reverse complement strand
CTTAAATCCCTGTTTGCTCGATAAGGGTTTTTGGGGGAACGGCAACTTTAGGTAGTTAGGGTAAGAAGTGCTAATTAAATGAATTAAATTATGATAAACGAGCCTTCAAGCCATCTCTCCGGATTATGTAGACTTATCGTTGGTCGGGACGATCTCTGTGTGTGGTACTATGATTTTGTGGGGGATTTGCTATTTTTTAGTATAGGACTCGAAAAAGGGAAAAGCACCTTTACATGCATTTACGCAAAATTTTTGAATAGAGCTGGATAGCCAGTCTCCTGTCCTTTTTTTGTCCTGATCATTATGGTCTCAGGTAGTTGCAAATTCAGCAGAAAAATTTTACACTGCAGTCACGCTGCTCATTGATGTGGTACTTTCCAATTGAATCCAAATGGCCGGGGTCATCAAGAACCCTAAAGGATTTTATCAGTCGCCATTTTTTATGGGAATTTTATTCTAAATCTTTTCCGCCAACCTGCCACTGTCTGATTGACAGGAAGTGGGATTTGTCCCTTAAAGACCATCTCAGTAATGGCTTATTGCACTAATGACGTCTTTTCAAATATCGCCCCTCATGTTGGCCACCCATTCTTTCGCAACTCTTTGGCTTTATCATTTCTAGCAGTCGGAGAAGTATGTTCGTTTTATCATCAACCAAATGACCGGACGTGTAAGAAGAAAACGCGGGGACGTGAAAGAAATGAGCAATTTAAAAAAAACTTGGCGATATGAATCTATTTCTCCAATTTTCCCCCCTTCACTTTCGCTAAAGTGTAGACATACTCCGGGAAGATGAGATCTGAAGTGATTTTCATTTCCGATCATAGTCAAGTACACATTTATATAAGGAGTGGTGACGCTGACAGAGCAAGAAACATTTCTTTTTACTCGACTGAAGTTATCGAGACTAGACAGTAGAAAGATGACCATTTACTTAATAGCATTATCATCATCATCATCGTTATCATGACTGGCAGTCCAGAAAGGAAATTACAGTGATTGCATCAGAGAATTACATATTATGATTATAATCAAGGCAGTCCAATCATAGTTATACCGTTGTAGCCAGTCACTGACATTTTGAGTACGCTTTCACTCTCATCCCGTCTGTCTCAACCGATATCATTTTTATTTGGACATGAACACTGTCATATCCATTTATTTGACATGTTTATTTTTTTTGTCTTCTGAGCAGGGAACTGAGATGTCTGAGGAATACGATCCATACCCATTTGATGATTACTTACGTGCTGGCCGACACACTATGGATTATAACTAGCTCGACTACGCTCACAAGCGCTGGGAGTGGGGAAGGTGGCGCCGGGAGTAATGTTGTTGACAGTGGAGGGGGTGGTAGGAAGGATTTTGGTGGGTTGGGTGATATCGGGATGGAAAATCAGGTGAGTTCAAAATTTGGTGAAGATGATACATGGATACTTAGTAATGCGTAGAACACATTTTAAAGGATTTTTTATTGCAAAAAACTAGACAAGCGAAGCGGTGATGGAAGCGGTGACAGCAGGAGGAGCAATTGTTGGAGGAGGGGGTGGTCAATCAAATCAAGTACCATGTGTCACCTTTATTTTGTTGCACCTGTTCCATTTATCTACGTTTTTTTGGTGTTTGGTAATTACTAAATTAGTTTAATTAATAATTAAGTAAAAATTCATTAATTTTGTAGCAAGTAAACCAAATTAATTTTCATTATACTTTATAGGTGGAAGGTAAGCAAGCAGACACGGGGAAAGTTGAGATATTGAATGTCAACAACAAACACGAAATTATTTATTTTTTCTCATTTAACTAGTCCATCACATTAATTTTTATTGCTTTTTTCATGCATAGGTCTGTACTTGTACGTTTTGGTGGTGAAAACATTCGTCTCGGAAAATATCAAGCTACGAGTATACGTTTGCATTGGTTGGGGTAAGCTCACATTTATCATAAATTGCCAGAAACAAGGACATCCCCAAATCCCATCCCAGTTTTGGGTTTTTAAGGCAATCAATCTTGATCAGAGAAGCTTATTGTCCCCTCACATCTGCTAAATATTCAAAACTGCTGACGTAATATGAATATTGAGTATATAATTAAAGAGCTTCTTGTAATAAAATTCAACGTGGGTGTGATAGCAAAAGTGTGGATATGAATGGAGCTAATTCTCTTGTCAATTCTGCCAAGATCTTCTGTTACCGTTAAGCCTTTTTTGTGTCATTTTGCCCCATTCATCCATCTAAACCCCCAGACTAGAACAGAATCAAAGCAGTTATCTGCAACAAGCTGTCAAAATACTGACTTGAATTGAAATGCCTTACTTAGATTTAAATTAAACACAGGTACATTTAAATATAAAGTGTGTTTATTTATCTCTTGTAGGAATCCCACTGATTGTTGTAATAGCATGGTCGATTGCAAAATTTATTACCCATTCCAGGCCAACAGAAAATCAGGTAAGGTTAAGAAATGTAAGCTATCAAATTTACTTGTATTTTTAAGGGTGTTCTAAATTTATTAAAATATGAAATAAAATTTTAGATAGCAGATTCTGAGTTCTCTGGGGCAAGCTGTCTTTGGTTACCTGTTAATGATTATGACTGGATTTATAAGGCCCCTGTCATCTTTGTCTTGGCTGCAAATCTCATTTTTCTCTTGCAAATTATGTGGGTAAGTCAAGCACACAGCAAAGCAGGGCAGCTGCCAATAAATACATTACAAATATAAATCTAAGTAGCGAAAATTATGACAAGTTGAACAACACTTCACATTTAACCTTTTAACTTTCACAGGTTCTCATAACCAAATTGAGGTCTGCCATGAATCCCGAGACGCAACAGTCAATCAAAGCAGCCAAGGCCCTAGTAGTGCTGATGCCCCTACTAGGGATCACGTACGTGCTTGTTTTGTCTGGCAGCCGAGCTCCAATGTATGAGTACCTCAGGGCACTTCTCATTTCCACACAGGTTAGAACATTTTTCATGCATTCATCCTGTAGTTGTCAGATTAATTAAATTTGAATTACAAGAAGAGGTTAAAAAATATTTTGCAAAATTGCAATACAAAATTAAATGTTTTTCAACAGGGTTTTTTCGTAGCGTTACTCTACTGTTTCCTCAATGGAGAGGTGAGACAGGCAATTCGTCACCGTTGGAATCGGCTTCGAATTATGGGACCTGCATGCTGTGATTTTGAGAGGAGACGCCAGCAACTGCGTCATAGGGATTGGAGTCCTCGCTCGAGAACAGAAAGTATTCGGTTCGCTCATATTCCGTAAAACATATAATTCCATATAATGAACAATTTTTTTTTAAACTGGGGCAGAAATTTTAAGACTAGATGAACTAATCTATAAATTAACGAGTTCACATAAAACTGCCCAAAATGAAAAATAATTTGACAAATTCAACCCAGACAGACATCAATCAAAATCTTAAGCCCTTTCCACACCTCCGCCCATTCCATTTCCAGCTGGTGAAATATCCTTTCAGTTTTGTTAGTTTGACTCTGGCAAAATGTGACATTGTGCTTAGCCATTGTCATCTATTTGGGAGGCTGCCACTCCATACTATCTACTAATCAAATTACCACTTCCACTTTGAATCCATTCCATCATCTTTATTGGTTTTTCTTTTTAGTCTGTTGTGTGATGACAAAGATATATTTATCACGGTATGGCTTGACATCATCGACAACATTATTTCCATCTCTCATTTCTCTTACATTTCACTTTGCAACTATATACATAAATAAATACTAAAGCTTGGTAATGGAATGGTGGTGGTAGTCGATTCCACGAAAAAATGGTGGAAAAGTGCTATTTTGTTATTAAGTTAAGCTCTCTTTCATTGTCAGAAATAAGTTGGTAGGAACTCTGCTCCCAATTTTCCCAGTCCTAACTTTGTCTCGAACTTAAAGATTTCTTTTGATGAGAGATATAAGTATATATACCTGTAGGCAATTAATATGACGTCTATTATAACAAGACTCTTTGACGAAATGGGAGATTCAAGGTATTTGTTAAGGAAGGGTGGGGAAATGTATTTGAATTCAATTACGCGGAAGTGAGCAGCAAGAAATTGAAACATGAAAGGCTGTACATAAAAATGAGATCTGAACGGAACAATCATTTATTAAGTAAGCGAATTACAAATCTGTAATGCTGCTAGGATAAGAAATGGAAGTCGTCTCTAATTATCTTTACATGGTTAGAGTGATTTTGGGGGCAGAGTGAGACTTCTGAAAAATGGGCAATGAATCAATTTCCTCATTTTGTTCATTTCGCTTCCAGTAAAAGGGTAGAGTAATTGTCATTGTCAGTGAAGAAGTGAACTGTCAATCATGTCAAGTTACATTTAAGTCCATATTTTTGTTACAGAGAGTAATAACGCTGACAAAATAAGAAATATGTATTTATTCTAAATTGAGGGTTTGCTTTAAATGCTACAAATGTGGAGTGGAAAATTGTTATAAATATGATTTTGAGTGGGTGTCGTTCGAAGCAAGCTTTTTAACAGAGCAAGTCTTGCGTGGAAACTCGTGATGTTATTGCTTATTGTAGGAATGCGTGGAAAACTAAGTTAGCATTCCAATAATTGATCCCAAAAACAGATTGAATTATATCGAAATAGGGCACAACTGTTACATTCAAAATATAGCCAACATTTGTTTTCCGAGTATCAATGTTTCAAGTTATTATTGAGAAAAGCCAGGTGGTTGGCATTATAATGAAAAATACTAACAGGAACAGTACAGAAAATGATATTTTTATTAACAATAATTATTAATAATAAGAAAGTTCAATGTTGCATAAAATGGGTAATGCAAAACTGTAGCCATGTCACATGGCTTCCAAGTATGAGTTCCATTTTTGTTTGCAATTGTTTTCTCAACCTTTTGAAGGTACGCATGTGGCTCTCAGCACGATTTCCGAAAAAGGGACTCAATTACTAGTGAGACAACCACCGTGACGACGATCAACAGTGGGTTTGGTAGTGCCGGAAGTGGTGGTAGTGGACATGGCCACAGTTTCTTCCACGGAGGCCCAACAGCATCTGGAGGAGGAACTCCCCCTTCGCCACCTCCACTCCAACTCCAACAGCCTACTCAACAAGTTCCACTTTCCTTCGCAAGAGGACCCCGCTGGATGCCAGGAGGAGGAGGGAGAGGAAGAATGAGTGAGCTCCAGCGGGTCAACCCCACAGAATTTAGGATTGCCACCGCTAATGGGCCTGCTCCGAATCCCAAAGTTGTTTATTCAAATGGGAATGGGACCACGAGCAAGTATAATGCTGCTAGCGGCACAAGGGAGCAAATCAGTCTTTTGCCCGTTCACGAAGATCAGGCCGAAAAGTATTAAAAACTAATTTTCTGGGAAAAGCCGATACATTTTTTGAAGTTACAAAGTATAAAATAGTGAAGATTTGTATTTTATTTTTCATTACATGTGACGCTGTAAATATTATCTGGCAGATAGATCTTTTCGACTTGATTACATATAATAATTATTCTGTTTGGGGAAAACTATCCACATTAATTAACTAAAATTTCAGGATACTACAATTATGAAAGTAATTATTCTACATATTTCAAAGTGTCATCTAAACATATTGTTTGTTGTAAGTATCTGAAATAAATGATAAAGTCACTACAGATCTCAATTACACTTAACTATTTATAACTTTTTTGTGTTTGTTTACTATGAAGTTTTTGATGGTCATTATTAGGGCGTGATTTATAACTAAGTAGGTAAACTTGTTGGATTCAACACGCATTTAGTTATGTAGTCAATAAAATCGTAAAGTATTGATCGAACTTGGTCAGTTTTAGTATTAAAGTTTCTTTGTTAGAGTAGCAGTTTGAATTAAATGTCTTGTTATAGTTGCAAGGGTTTTGGTAATTGATAATTACATAGTTAAATTAGTTATGAAATAAAGACTATTTAAGAGGAACTATATAATTGTAGCAATGATTTAGCTGTAACAAATACTGCAAGAAACTAAAATGTACGATTTTAGAATATTTAAATGAAGAAAAACTTTATTAACCTTAATATAATTCTTAATCCATATAAAAGTTATTATTGTTTCTTTTAATGATAATAATTAAAATATTCAAATTGTTTATAAAACTAAAGTATAGAAATGTCATTACTGAAACAATATAAGAATCATACATAATTATAATTAAGAATGTATCTCTGACTCAATATATTTTTCTTATTTATCTATCCAAAAAAAATCGTGAAACAACTTTATAGATAGGGGGATGAACAGAAACAATTTTGTTGGAATCCATCCGTCGACTTTCGATATTTAGTAAACTAAAGACCATTGGAGGTGGCACGTAAGATAAAATTTGCTTCTGCCACCACAGGGCGTACATAACGTTTTTATCTTTCGTGTAATTTCCAATTTCTTTAGTTTAGAAATTGTGATTGGACTGTAAACTGGAGTGAAAATGGTTATTTTATGGAAACTATAAATGGAATCTAGTTACAATTAATACTTCTGCATGACCATATATGAAAGCAAACTTTTTAACAGATTTGTTAATGTGAATGTGATATGTGTGTAAAAACTGAAGATGTGAGGATATCTATACCTAAAATCATACTTTATTTTACATCTTATTCAAGCTGTGTAAAATAATTTTTCGGTATTAAAACAAAAAAAAACAATTTGTGTAGCTTTATCTTTCAACCAACGGAGAAATTTGGTCAAAGGAGATCTCGTAACAAGCATCGTTTTGTGAGAATGACCATTGCATCATATCTGAATAGTGTGCATGTGCATCAGTTTGGAACACTAGATTTTATCGTGACCAACTGACTGATTGTTGTTTCATGCATTCAAGGTTTACACCACACCTTATTCTACGGATTACAGTAACTTAGCTTCATTACTAGCACAGTCTTCGACCTGTTTCCTCAACCACTCCAAATTAATGCTCATACTGTAAAGTAACCATATCGATGTACCATGCTGAAGAGTTATATTGTCAACATGCATTTGGAGATTTTTAATGTAAAGCATATTAAATTAAATGATATTGACAGATTGCATTTTTTGCATTAAATAATTTTTAAAATAGAACAGACCCGACCATAATGCCCCACCCTACTAGATAAGTTAAATAGTACATTTAAGCCAAAAGCCTAAACTCCCACGCATCTTCCTTTACGAGATGACAAATCTGAGGTATAATTTATAATCATTCATTAGTATAGTAGATAAGCGCGATGGATCCTAATATGGACATGCTGGATGACGACAACTCTGACACTTGGGTAAAGCATGACAAATTTTAAAGTTTAGAAGGAATGAAAAAGTATTACATTTTATTTAATCAACTTATTGTAAAATGACAGTCACTGCCCAATTGGTCAGAGCTCGAAAATGCTCGAAGGGCCCGTAGAAGGCGAATGGCACGCATACGACGTGCGAGGCGTAGGAGAGCAGCAGCAGCCCAGGCTCTCCAAAGAATGGGGCAAATTCCAGCAAATGAAGCTGTGCAGTTATTGGAGGCGGCACAATCCACTGGTAGTCTGCAAGATCAAGAGTTGGATTTGGATGATGACGAGGATGATATACCTGAAGACCTGAAAAATCGGGGTGAATGGAACAACTCTGTGGAATTTGTCATGTCCCTGATATCCATGTCTGTGGGCTTGGGAAACTTTTACAGGTTCCCGTTCGTAGCTTATGAGAATGGTGGTGGGGCATTTCTACTTCCTTACTTTATCGTACTGACAGTCGTTGCAAGACCCTTATATTTCATGGAGCTGGCACTGGGACAGTTTTGCTCTTATGGACAAGTAAAGTGCTGGGAAATGGTGCCATTCTTCAGGGGAGTAGGATATGCATCTGCTTTAGGTTCAATAAGCTCGAGAACTTTAAATAAAGTTTTTATTTATATTTTCGCAAATCACGCTTTCCGAAATAATGTCTATCACTGCTTTAGGTTCCTTTGCTGTCGTGACCTACTACTCTAGCGTGATGTCAGTAACATTAATCTACTTCTACAACTCGTTTAGTGCAGTACTACCATGGAGTGTTTGCAATCCAGAGTGGGCGGGGGAAGAAACTTGTCAGATGATTGTAAACCTAACGCACCATAACGATTCCATTGACCCTAGAACGATTGTCAATTTACCGCAACTGTACTTTGCGTGAGTGAAATTGGCATTGTTGTGAATCTTAAATTTTGCGTTATGTTTTTAAAGTGAATAATTGTAATTTTTTTATGAAGAAAGGAAGTAATGAAGGAAGCGGATAGCATCGAGAATGGAATTGGACTCCCGGAAGAAACCCAAACCATCTTTCTTTTCATCTCGTGGATCCTCATCTTCCTTGTCATTATCAAAGGGGTCCAATCCACAGGGAAGGTTGCTTACTTTACCACAATCTACCCATACCTGATCATTTTTGTGATGCTCATAGCTGCATGTACAAAGGACGGGGCTGCGGATGGGATGACGTATTTCTTGAAACCGGACTGGGCAAAGATGGCCGATCCCAGAGTTTGGTTCGCGGCAACGGGTCAATGCTTCTTCTCCCTGAATACTGGTTTCGGACCGATCATTAACTATGCTTCCTACAACCCCTTCCACCATCCCATATACAGGGATACTATGATCGTCAGTTTTATGGACACGTTGGCAAGTGTAATGGCTGGGCTAACCGTGTTCGGTACACTAGGAACCATTTCCCTACGTTTAAACAAGACAATTAGTGAAGTGGTGGATGAAGGTCCAGGCCTGGTTTTCGTCAGCTTCTCCGACGCCATCGCCAACTTTAGTTATGCTAGTTATGCTCCTCAAGTCCTCTCCGTCCTTTTTTTCTCGATGCTTCTAGCATTAGCGGTTGGAAGTGCTGTGGCCTTACAAATGGCATCGATTTCAGTGATCTCTGACCAGTTCCCGAAGCTCTCCAAGTTGATGATAACAACGGTCATGTGTACTCTTGGATTCGCCATCTCGTTGATATACGTTTGTCCAGGAGGACAGTTTATGCTAACCTTAGTGGACAATTTTGGGGGAACAGTGAGTATCTACATTATGGCCACGCTGGAGTCCATTGGAATAGCTTGGGTTTATGGACTCAATAATTTCTGTGATGACATACATTTCATGTTGAACAAGAAGATGGGCTTGTATTTGAGGATGTGCTGGGGCTTCGTTGTTCCGGTTTTGCTGACTGTTGTCATGATCTATACGTTTGCTACAACCAAGAGATTGGTCCATAATGGGCATCCATTTCCAGACAGCGCTATTGCTTGTGGGTGGTTGTTGACCGGGATCAGTTTGATATTCATTCCTATTGGAGCTGGGTATGGGATGTATCGGTCAACTGGGACTCTAAAGGAGGTAATGAAATGCTATCATTTTTATTGAAAATGAAACAAGCAGTTTAGTTAACCAAATTCTTCTTAATACTCCTACAGAGATTTTTGAACACTCTTAAACCAACGCCAGAATACGGTCCAAGAAGGCCCCATGATAAGGTGCGATGGGAGTTGTTCAAGAAAGGGATTATTGCCAAGGGTGGACCACCCCCAGATACATTTAAGCTTCCTGATGGTCAAAGCCCAGAACATAACACGTTGCCGGACTGGCTCGTTGTAAATGAGCAGGGCATAGTTTATCCGAAAACGGATGACAACAATTCCATAGCTGCAGAACAGCTACAGGCAATATCGAATTCAAATCCCTTTAGTGAAAAGCTGCTACCTTATGTGATATCGGGCGTTAGTGCTAATAGAAAGTAAATATAACTGCGAATGCCTAAATTTTGAAGTCGCAGACGGCACAAAATTTTCAAGTCAATAAACCGAAATGTAAATACTATTTAAATATACCAAACCATGCAGAGTCCTCGTTGTCTTTATAAGTATTTTATTGCAGTTGGCTTTCTCCAAACTCAAAATATAAAAACCTCGTCATTAATATTACTTAACATGTTTTAAAATTAATTTAACATATAGTTAAATATGATTATTTTTGGAGGAAAAAAGTCACGTCCGAGGTATTTCATTCACGTTCATTATTGACATCTTTAAGTTTTCCAAGTTGTTATTCCGAGCCATTTTTCATATTTCCTGTATTGAATTGAAGAAAAGAAAGTGCAACTCAAATTCACTGCGGTGCCTTACTGTCTAGTTTAGAGAAAGCACTCGGTTCTATTGCTCGCATGCTTTCAGTTGACTTCCCACTTGCAGAATGCCTTGGTTCTTTGGTCGTTTGGTCATGCTTATTAACTTGCGACCATTAGTTGAAACGCAAGTTACTAAGATCGTCTGGGCAGTCTGTCCGTCTGTCTGTCTGTCAACACGATAGCGTCTACAGTTTT
>JAQGAH010001937.1:0-10349 GCA_034696885.1 Lepidocyrtus paradoxus | reverse complement strand
TCGGGTCAATAACAATTTGGACTCTGAAATTTTTTGAAAACGCGCGGTTTCGGAACGCGCGCTTTTGGGCGACTACCTCCGTGAAAATCTCCTTTGATCAGTCAACGGGAATATTGCATCATCATGAAATGTACCATTTTTTATTACACTTTGCGAACATACCATATATACCTTATAGTCTCCCTGTGTATTATTATTATGCAGATCATATTACGCTCCTTTCGTCTTGCAATCGCTTGACATAAAATTTTTCCCTCTTTCTGAAAAAAAACTCAGCCAGCTCCGCTTCTACACTTTGCTCCGCTCACCATTTTTTGATCCAATGACAGTGGCAAGACCCATTTTGGCTTTGCCTCATGCCGAAATGAGCTTTCCAGCATTACCTCTTCTATTATTCAACCGTATTACTGAGAGAGGAAAAGTGAGACGAGCTCTTTGTTACTTTACACGTATATAAAAAAGGAAAGCACACTTATCATCAACATTCCTCCTTCCACTTCAAATTCATCCAACCGACAAAACATACTCCTTCCTTACTTTTTCCCTTGCAGGAAGAAAAACTCTCCTGTAGTTTATGCATAAGGGAAAATAGGATCCTTTATCGAATTTAAAAGGATAACTCTAAGAGACAGGAATGGGATGGAGAAGAAAGTTCAATTTATGATAAAAATGGACGATTTATATTTGGAACGTATGCGTTCTGACAGGGAATCTCTAGCACACCGTTCCACACTCAAACGGAAGGGAGCAAGTGATGTGTTCAATCTTCCAACTGCACACATTTTTATCCTTTATTTTACCTGTGTTCCATTCCATGTCATACAAGTTTACTAAATAATGGACAGAAAAAACGCCTTATCAGCAGTTAGATGTCCCTTTTTTGTCAACAAACTGCTACCTGAAAAAAAAACCCTCAAGACTTCCAATTTTACATCACATTCCTCATCCCATGTTCTTCTATTATCGCCATGATTATACTCGTTTACCCATTTAGATTGGCTTGGCAAAAAAAATCTTCTTGAGATATGGGAACAACTGGCGCTAGAACCAAGGCGTATAACTTCATTTGCTTGGTGGCATCACATCATCGTCACCATATCAGTTTCATGGAATGATGATGCTGAGAAAAACAGTGATAAAGACACGGCACCAACAATCAACCAAGCCCACTTTTTATATTACTTAATTTTACCAGCTCACATCACATCTTTTTCCTCAACTTTTATGCGTGTAAGTTTGTTGTGAGGATACGCACGTTTTTCGACAGGTTTTGATATGCATAAATACTCTTGTGTCATGGTGAGTTGACACCGACACCATGAAACACACACCACTCATTTACCTAACAGCAATGAATGGGAGATAGACCAAAGAAAAAAACAGTTTGAGATAATTTTTTTTGCCTCCGTCATCTCCCATCTTTTGAAAACTCTGTATTTACTCAAGCTCTGCTATATCTGATCAGATCAAATTCAAGTCTGAGGAATAGCGAGAAAAAAATGCTTATCATCCTTTTTGGAGACAAGGCGAAGTGACAAATCAGTTGTATCATTTTTCCTCTACCTTTCATGTTCCCTACTATTTTATTTTCAAAGATGTATGATTGTTTGCAATGATGACAAGTAATTTCTTTTCAGCGAGGGAGAAAAGAGAATGAAATGTTTTTCAGTTGAATGTTGGATGTGTGAGACGTGATGGGTGTACCCATCTTTAAACAACGGAGGAGTCGTCGTCGGAAATGAAGCTCCTACAGAGAGACACAATGTGATGGACATAACCGATTACTATAATGAGGATATTGTGTATATCCGGGCATAAATCTCATATAAAAAGACAATTCCTATAAGAAAGTTAATTTTTCTTTTTACAACTGACAGCAATTGCATTAATATTGTGTTGACTGTCATTATTTCTGTCTCATTCATCCTAATAATGCTTATCTTTTATCAGTTCATTACATAAATTTATTCTGTGCGAATTTCAGTCCTCATTATTATACCGACTTGTTGGAAATCTAGTTTCTTTTTAATTTTAATGGGGTGTCAGCAGGTTACATTTTTTCAAGAAAGATTTTTTTTTCTCATAAGAGGCGCACGGTGGCTTCCTCTCTTAAGAATTTGAACAAAGTCTAATATTCTCAAATGAACAGGGAAAAATTCCTTTTTCATTTTATTCAAGACGGGAAAACGGAGGCTAAATAGGCACTGGGAAAACACGTCCTGCCTCTTCCCTCCTGCCTCTCTGTTGTTCCTGTGAATCCAAACAGACTGTGGAATTGTGTTAGAGCAATCACCACAGTTTGACATTCTTCTCAACTTGAACCATTTTCTTGAAAAGAGGATGAGCCTATGTGCTGAAGCGACGACAACCAGCTTGAAAGGAGTGAGTCTGTCAGTCATCAAGTCCAGAAGGACTTCAACTTCACTTCACCTCTCTCTCTTCCTTACTGTCAATATACGAGAAGAAAGTGGACCTTTTTTTGGGGAAAAACTCACAGGAAGAAATGCCCCAAGCTCAAAAGAAATAGAAAATGCTGCTCCGAGATATTCATCCATAAACATCTCATACATCCCATTACACGATATTGCTCAAGTCCGGAAACTGCCATTCATTTGATATATAAATGGATCTTGTAAGGATAGAGCTTTGGAGAGAAAACTGTGTGAAAAAAAGAGTTGAAGTGGAAATTTTCCTAGTCGGGAATAAAAAAAAAGCTCTAGGGAACCACTGTCAACTATCAGGGGCAAGTATTTTTCTTTAAAAAAACGAAATCCTCTTCTTTTTCTCACTAGAATAGCAAAGGCTCTAGTGTCCCACATCTGTACAGTTATAAGCCTATCTACATTAGTTTTATCACCCTGAATGGGTATCGATATAACAGTCAATTTACTTGTGTGTCATACTCACATCTCCCATATCGGAAACAGATTATATTCTGTTTCCTCCTCCATCCATAGATATTTTTCTAGCATTAAGATCACTTTCCGGAGAATGACCATTGACTTTAAAAAGGGATCCAATTTGAATACGAATGTGTCATTGAAAACAACCCAGATCTATTGAAATTCCCTGACATTTTTCACATATCCTCCGATATGACGCCGTGTGCCACCAAAGTTACGAGATTACGAGTATAAATTTCGAGAATGTGAAGCAAGCTGGGAAAAACTGTCGTCACGTTTTATTTTGTTTGAATTAGTGGCAGATCCTTTGAAAAAAAACGTTGGGCTGATATGCACTGACATCATTGCTATTCTATTGATGAAGTAAGTATCGCTATCACTTCCAAAAAAATACTTCCCTGACGCGTTTTCCCTTGCAATGCATGTCCTTGGGGACTGATTTCGTTGATTTCGTCCACTATGACAGCCACTCTATGTGGAACACAGATATAGAATTGAAAGCAGTTTATGTTTATCTTGTTCTTGCTTTTTTTCATCCAAGCCTTTTTTAACAATTGACGCGCTTGATGTGTGAAAGCTAAAGAATTATACCTAAAAAATGTGGACGTGGATGATGTAAACGAAAGGGAACACGTCGAAAATGTTCCCATTTAGTTGTATCGAAGTAGCTTATTTAAAAGATATAAATTGCAGTATAGTCTGGAATCGTGTATGCTTAGTCCAAAAAATACGATATTTATTCTTGGTCTAGAAATGTAGTAACATGAAAAAGGCTTAAAGCCCTGTTACGTGACAACACGAATAGCACATTCGACAACGTGTCTAGCACTACGCGCTCATATACGTTTGCATTAGACAAACAGAACCTACATGAAAACGAGGTAGGACAGTGAGCCAACCCTTTTCAATGCATTTATTATGTCTCATACGAATTATCTAAGGATGATATCTCTTTTCAGCGTAAGTATAAAAAACTGTCCGTTTTTTTGTCATCATTGTCATTTCATGTGTCCCCTTTTTATGCACAATATCAGACATAACAAGCCCACAAACGCTGTGCCCTTTTATGATTCATTTAGAATATTTTTCATCCTCAAGCCATAGTGTGAGTATAAGAGAGGACAATACTCATAATGGGGATGGTGAATTGTGATGATGATTATGATTATTGTCACAATTGTCAGCTTGTTACGTATCATGCGGTTGGCTAGATGTGTATGCTTCCATAAGAAAGGCCTTTTGCCTTTAATAATACTTATCTTATCATTCTCCCAGTTAGAATGCAGTAAAGACCATTAACTTTTATTATGTATTTTGGATCGGATAGCATCCAGATGCTTATCAATTAACAAGGTAGTTGAGCAGTATGCATGGATAATATGGATATGTTAGTTAGGTAGTCGCCTGGAAATTGAGAAAATGCCAAACACGACTATCATATAATCCTGTTCCAATTACAATAACTATTTTCTCCATCGTGCCTTCAGAAAGTATTTCATTGATTATTGAATTCCAGTTGGAAGTTGTTTAGAGCAGTATTCTTGACATTTTTATATTAACTTTAAAGGTGGTAATCTGATCTGATAATCTATCCCCGATTTACCAGCCAAACTTTTCGTTCTAAATCAATTTTGGAACGAGAGCTTTTCATGTTAATGGGGACAAGCACTATCGCAAGCTGAAAATCCATACCAAAAAAAAACAAGCAAGGAATATGAGAATCGGTACAAAATTGAAAGGAGGATTTGACAAACATTACATTCCGCTAGATATTCAACAAGGATAAGTATACGGTACGGTTGGTAAACTGTAGTATAATACGCTATCATTTTTCACTTTCCAACTTTCAAAAACATGAATCCGGGTTAGGTCTCCGACTCTGATAAAATGGCCTTGTCTCTTTTTTCATATAAAACTAAAATTGGACAAAAGATTAGCCGAGAAAACGAATTTGAAAACAGAAGCGGAGTTTGCTACCGATGTGATGGCTTCTCAACAACACGTAGTGTAGTGCTTGATGTTGTCCTAAATGGAAGGGAATATCTATTTACGTATACATTCATGTAATTTGCTTTTTCCTGGAAGTTGTAAATGGTTATGGCAAATGTTCCGAGCATTAAATCCTCATCTATCCAAACATTCTTGGAAAGTCACATCAAATATGAAATTGGAAGATCACCTTTTGCGAATTTGAACAATACTGGTAGTACTTAGGTCCATATCAACTTTCTATTACAGCGTCATTTGTGCCAATTTCCAACCAAGCAACAGGAATACCCTTTGCGAGTGCGCATTGTCAAACCTGAAGGGGGTCTAAATGCTCTATTTACTTCCAAAAAGTTGGCATATGTATTTTAAGTTCAAAAATAGCCTAACAAATTGAGAATAAAACTGCGTAGGTAATTGTAATGGGAGCAAGATCCGAAATATTTTTCCTTACTCTTGAAAGGCAGTCAGTTTGGCAAAGCAGATTCCCTAAGATGCCGACCTACATGGATGTTTATAGTTATTTAATCTCCATATATCCAGTAACATCAGTCATGAAATCACGTCAGCATCAACAACAACCAAACAGCGTCAAATGTTTTTTTATCCGAATGCCTTTATTCCCCAAAGAATGTCTTCACACTAGCTTCCCTACGTTTCCTCCTATTGTAGATATTTGAATGTGTTTTCCTCTTTTCAATTGAGCTCCTGAGAAACGAGACAGTCGATTGAAATACATGTTTCTCCTGTCACTACACGAAGATTAGATTGGCACGTCCAATCTACCTGCTCTGCTCTGCGGTGTGTGTTGGGAATTTTAAAAGCATCTATAATGTGGCCACAGAACCTAAGCATTCTTATAAAGTGAGACAGTGGCTTCAATTTATTTGAAATGACGATGATGTAATCAACCTCCCGACATATCATCTGACTTCACGTTCACATCTAGATTACAAATATATTATGCGTAATGCAATAATGCTCCCATACAAGTCCACCTGTCTAGATGACTGAACACGAAGGAATAAAAAAACGTTAAAATGGGAACCTTTTAACTTGATCTGCATCCACTTAATTCTAATGGCCCACAATGTACTTTCATTCATGATACTTAATTTAAAATGTGGCTAATGAGAAGTCTATGTCACCATCACCATATCCGAGCTCCATTCAAGACAGGTATTACTCTCATCATCATTACCGTCAACAGCAGACTCAAAAGCGAGGTAGTAGCCAAAAGGAGCAAGAAACTAAACAACATTAAATATTATTATCGTTATGCATCATCCCTGTTGCTTTTTCTTCAGTTAAGTCGTTTCGACAGTTTTAGAGAGAGGAACGCAAGGGGATTTATTGTTATGAACTATGAAGTCTACCTTTTGGAAACAGTCAGTATTTAAGTTGTACCGAGAGGTGAACACAATGGGTTATGTAATGTTGTGAGGAGGAAAGAGAAAAGTTAAAATGATGACTATTATTACTGTCTCTCAAGCTATGTAAATATCCCAAATAATACTACATGTACCTTGTCTTTTTCCTCATCTTCCCAGTCGGTCGACAAATGCAACAGAAATGGGTAGCAAAGCAACATATTTTTTTTGTGGAAAAATACATTCTTTTGCAGTTTTTTTACGAGTTTTGAGACACTTCATGAGTTTTCCTCGTTCGTAAATTTTTTAATAGTTTTCTTTTGTTTTTTTCCTCGAAGAAAGCACCAGGCTTTTTCATATCCATCAACAAAATTCTTTAATGAATACGATGAGTAGGGAGATGGGAGGATGATGAGAGTGACTACCTGTACAACAAAATGAAATATTTAAATTCAGCAACATCCCCAACTCCTGTTTTTATAGTTCGGGTTGCTTCGTCCTGGCTGCTTTTTTTCACAGCAGTATCGAAGATGAACACAAGCCTCGCCTATTATTTTTGTCGGGGAGGCACTTAAAGTGCCGTTAAAAAGGGTAAACAAAAAAAGCTGAGCTTAAATTGTTCAGCTCCTTTTTTCCAACCTTTCAAGAAGGTTAAAATTAATGATGATGATGATAGGATGCCGGCAAGCATTTGACGGAGGAATGATACAGGTACTGCAAATTACGGACCGGGATGGGAGCCCATGCCGCAAATGTGGGTGAAAGAGAAAATGCTACAAGCAAAGGCCTTTTGTCTCCGAATGGGTATTTGTACATTTTCTTGTAAAAGACAAGAGAACAATGAAGGCTATTAGCATTTTACAACTTGTAGACAAAAGCTGGCTGTCATCAGCTCAGCCAATGTGTTGTCTCATAGTTATGATATGCAATGTGTGAAGTTTATACCCAGCAGCAGCAGAAAGTGTTTTTGCGAGGAGAATTCCTCTCGTCTTTTAATAGCTAAAATGGCGGAGTAAAAAGTGTTAATGTTTGTTTGCTTTATATGGGATCTTTAGTTTTTTTTTCACATTCCTTCACATTTTTTTTACACCGACATCACCGTACACGTATGGAAGCAGTTATGACTAGGCTTATAAGATGCCATCGGAACAACGGTAGTGCGGGCAAAAGAACTGGTCGAGATATAAAAGCTTCGCAAAAATTTTAATAGTAGGACGATTAAAAGCCATATTACAACTAGAACTACTTAATAGGGCTCCGTTGCTTGTGACATTATGAATGCCAACATAGTTTTGGCAGAGCTCCGTGTGGTCGCGTAATAATTGGTCAACCCAACCGTGAAATGCCTCTGAATGATCTTTTTATTGTGCCAGTATAATACTGCTGACAAGAGAGAGATGCTGACAAAGTCAAAAACACAAATCCACTTGAAATTGGAGAGTCGAGAGGCAGATGTGTCTACGGTATGGAATATTGGTATATTTTACATAGATATAAGCTGGGACTTGGGAGTACAATGTAAGAACATTAATTTTGGTAATGCTCACCAAATTTTTGTTTTACCAATGAGCTTACGTTCACCTTTGACTGTTTTCACGGAATCCCACTTGATATATGGAAGAGGAGTCTTCATCATCATCATGATTTTCTTCTATTGAACTGGCCCAGTCAAAGCATATTTACGTCTAGCATAAAAATATTTGTAGAACTGTGAACATTTCAAACCCAAACATTGCATGCTCCTTCTATCTAACTTGTAATGAAAAATATTATGTAAAATTTCTCATTCCTCATTCCACCCTTCACAGGTAGGTGGTTCGCCCCTTGAAATAATAATGCCATCTCTAACAAGAGGCGAAAGAGCGTTCCATTTCTCAGCCCAAGCTTATATTGTTGGTGCTAATTAAGGTCTGAAAGTCCATTTGTGGAGACGAGGGGAAAGGAGAGAAGCCATATCTCACAGGGAGTGAAGCTCATCAAGCGGTGATTTATATTGGATTAGTCATTATTATTGCCTGGTCTACGCCCTCCTACTTAACTGGTGG
Organism: Lepidocyrtus paradoxus; assembly: GCA_034696885.1. Taxonomy (NCBI): domain Eukaryota; kingdom Metazoa; phylum Arthropoda; class Collembola; order Entomobryomorpha; family Entomobryidae; genus Lepidocyrtus; species Lepidocyrtus paradoxus. The sequence continues at coordinate 2,045 of JAQGAH010001937.1, read as the reverse complement.
TAGTATACGGTACTCCTAAAAAGTTAGTTTGGGGATTTATCCCCACTTTCGGGCACACTTAAGTAGAGAAGGTTGGCCAGTGCTTGGATAAATACTGACATGGCTGAAATTGCATTAAGAAACCCACCTTCATTTTCATACTTGATATACCACATTGTTAATAATATGCATCTTCCTTTTTGGCTTCTAGCACCATTACTTATGGACATTTGTTGATAAATGGCATTGATGAAAGTAAGGTAATACCTTGCTCAATGAATAATATGACTTTGTACAATTCTCCTCCTGAGATGAGAACACTAACGCATTCCTGTTTTCTATTTAAGCATAGTTCTTCATCGAGTGAGGAAATTGGATAGAGTCTGCTTTTCTAGAGAAAGGACATTCACTTGGGTGATATGATGATGTGCCTTGTTACAGTTATGGGATACCATTAGAAAATTACATTATCACATTTATTTTCCCCATTATCAAGAAGTAATGTAATAATATTACAGCACAACAGCATAGACTTCTATAGCCTTGGGGGAGCTTTCATTTGATTTGAATTCATTACACAATTGAATACCTAAACTCTTAATGAAAATGAGCTCTGAGAAGGAGAAGAAATATAGTCTTAGGGATGTACATACCTGTATGCTTTTTATAATGATATTATCATCATCATCATCATCACATTACATTTGAAAATTATCTTTTCTACCCACTCACTACTTATACTGATGACGATGAAATGTAATGCCACTCTATCTGATATGCTTTGCTAAAAGATGAAGATTCATTCAGGAAAAATCAGAATCTCTGTAATTCCCAAGCGGCTCTTTTTACTGTTGGGTGGAAAATAAAAGAGCAAAGAGTTTTTCAGACAGGAATTACTCAGGATCTATTTTTACTGTTATAAATAAGTTATGTATTAATGCGATTATAGTGGTGGTGGTGGGGAAACTATAAAAGGTGTTCAAGAATGAAAGGATAAAGGAAGTAAATCGATATGAAAAGAAACCGTTTCAAGAAGTATTATAAATAAAATATGTATTTTTGTTATCCAGACTGAAATACCTTGTTCCAGGAACCCCTTTTCTTATGAAGACTTATTTTTCCCAAGATGTAATTGCGGCAATGCTCATATTTATAACTTACGGCATTGTATTGTATTTAGAGCATCATATCAAAAGCCCTATTTTTCCTCATCACGTTTCTCTTTCACGCTGGATGCTAAAAATGGAAATCAAATATCGGGAAAAAAGCTGAAGAAATGAGTGGAATGAGACTTTTGAAGTTGGAGCAGTGCATGGATGGTCATAAAATATTTGGTGTAAATGCTCTCCACGAAATTCATCCTTCGTCAAAAAAGCCTTAATATATTCATTGTATGTAGGTAGATGATACACATTCAAGTAAAGCTGTAATAGCCGAACTTTGAGAGTGCAACGGGGAAAATAAAACTCACTGCGGGAAGGAGAGTTGGTAGTATTTATTCAAAGTAAATACGGGAAGAATGGTCTATTCTAATAACCAAAACGAGCCATTTCCCGTGATTGGTTTTGACTGGGATCTTCTAGTTTATTAGATACCACATTAACCCAGATTGTAAATTGGACAAACATACATATTCACTTTCCCCCTTTCTTGCTCCGAAGCCTATGGTAAACTCTCAAGTGGCAGTAACTCAAGCTTTGGAAAATTACATTTTCTGAGTCCAACCCAGAAACCTAATACCAATGGGGAGATGGAGAGTTGGAAAAAATACCCAACTCTATTTTCTACTGGTACATATCTACCTAAATATACTTTCCAGTTTAGAATGAATTCATACTTCCCTACGCGTTGATTTGCCTATTATTCCTGGATGATTATATAGCTATAGTTATCGTCGTTCCATTAACTCTCCCAAAAGTATTCGGTATAAGTACAGACATGTACTGTCATTGGCACAAGGAATGCGAACAGACATAATAAGAGTTGAGTTTTTTTTTAAAGAACAGAATTCCTTCCATTAACCCACTCATTAAACGGTCGTAAATATCCAGAGCTTGTGCAGTGCA
>JAQGAH010001936.1:0-10368 GCA_034696885.1 Lepidocyrtus paradoxus | reverse complement strand
TCTTTAATAGTCCCTGCCAAGATGTGACCATAGTGGGGAAGTCCGGTGGCGAATGGAGGACCGTCGTAAAATGAGTACCGGGGCTTCCCTTTGGACTGCTTCAAGCAGGAATGAAATGCATCTATCTTCTTCCAGTGATTCATCACGGTCTCCTCTTCCCTGGGGAAGTTTATAGATTCCGGAACATGCTCAAGATTCTCCATCTTGATGACTTCTAAAAAAGAAAACAATGTATTATTTATCGATCACTTTAATATTTTAACACTACCAACTACTGTCTTTCTTGTGTGCTCTGTTAAAACTGCCAAAGCCAACAATTTACATTCTATTGACAAACTGTAAATTGTCGTAATTGTTGCATCATCTTTATGTAAAATTACATCCAAGCAATGACTCATATTATTTTTTGCATATTACTTACTCTTTTTAGGATCCACTGAATGAAAATACTGATTGACGATCCCCACAAAAGCTTCAATTCACTTTTCGAACACTCTTTTTTCCAAAAAAATCACTTTTAAATTTGAAATGTTTCGAACCAAAGTTACAATGTTCCTTCTCCTCGACCCCTCCGTCCGTATTTAAAACAGCTGAAAAAATCAAAACTGCTTGATAAGTAATATTAGCTGGTTCGAAAAAAGAAGTCAAAAATGACTGATTCCATCAGTCAAGAAGATCAAGCAACGACCTCCAACCAAACAGACAACTCACAAGTCAATATGCTACTGCAGCCGGATATTTTGCCAAAAACAGAGAAAACGTGCATTTGCCGGCTGCTTTTGGTACAATGTGCGGATGAGAAGGTGTATATCTACTGCCATACAAATTAAAAGTATTACCTTCGATGTTGCATTTCATAATGATTGATGACGATGATGTAGATATAACTTCAAAATTGAAAATGTTTAAATCCTGTTAATGACTATGTGTTAGGAGATAATGATAGTTAAATTCTAAAAATAGGGCTTATCCTTACTTCAAAATATGCGTGGTTATGCTTATGCGTCATATTTTATTAGCATGTAGCGGATCGATCGTCATTTGATATATGTATTCGATTTGTTTGAAGGCTTTTAAGGAAAATGATATTTAGGGACGATGTATAGTAATTGCAGCAATTATATGTAACTTCATTTGATTTTTATACTATGATTAGTCTGTAAAATATGGAGTTCATGTAATATCATTTTTCTTTAATCATATTCTCATTTTGCCCCAGTTAAGACTTACTGAAAGATAGTCCCATACACCTTACGATTTCATTTCCTCCTCTCCGTTACCTTCCTACATATTTGCTTTCATGGTTAATTCCAACTCAAGAGTTGGACCCCACTCCAGGGAGGAAACGGAACGGCAAACCACCGTTACTGTTGGCAACGCAACAAAACAAAGTTCATGAAAGCCTTTCGAGTGCTTTTTATCCATCCGCTTGAGGTGAAAGTTGGATGCATAGAAAGTATCGATTGTATTGTGAAACTCGCTTGAGTGGTTTCTCCGCGTGAAATGAAAATAAAACTTTAACTATTTTTTTGACATTTAATTGCTAAATGTCATTCAGTACAGGAGCAAGTATAGCTGTAGCGTCTGCGGCTTGTCAGCTTCTAGTTCCTGCAACTAATTCAGGAAATATACGTTGATAAAATAGATTACATTCTTTACTAATAAATCTATGATTAAAATGATGCGATCAAAATATTTAAAGATGTTAGCGTTTCAGTTAGTTTTTGCTTTATCATTCATTGGACCCTTACCCTCATCGGTGTTCGCTAGGGAGTCGCCAATTTACCAGAAGCCTAGTGAGTGTCAGCGGTCCGCTAACATGACCTTTTCGTGGTCTGCACTTCAATGCGTGAAGTGTCAATGGAAGCAGAATGACTTGCCTAATTGTAAGTTATCACATGATGGAAATGGAACGGAGTCCAATTTACTATCCAATGTCCAATGGAACCTTTTGAATTTTAAACAAAATCATATATTTTTATTTAGCTTGCCCGTGCCCCTCCAAAATGAAAGAAATCGGCGAAGCAGAGCTCCAGTCTCAATCCGGGAACCTGTTCGTTGATAAATGTGCCACTTGCCCGGATAAGATGGTTGTCTATGATGGGAAACATTGTTTGAAATGTGGAGCTCTCAATCCATATAATATCACTAGTGGGGCGTGTGAACCTTGCCCTGTGGGACACATTGAAGGTTAGAATTTTAAAAAATGTCAAAGTTTTATCATACATAATTATTGCTTCTTTGATCATTACTTCCGTTTTTATAGTAATCTACAACTTGGACGGAACACCCAAGGACACCGTTCACTGCGAAAAATGTGCGGATGGCTACAGTCCGGCACTCAGCTTCCGCTCTTGTATCTCCTGTCATTCGTCCTTCTTGGCTAACTCCACTAAAAGTGTGGAGCCGCGAATAGCTTCAAACGGAACTTGCTTGTGCCCTGGAAAGACTCACAAAATTGTTGATGGCGTCTGCTTCCCCATCCCTGGTCGCAAAGAACGGGATCCCGGGCTTCTAAATGATATGAAGAATTCCTTCAAAATTGACTATGAGCGTCTGAGCATCGACTCCTCCCTATTTAAGGAACATCTCCGTCTGGCATTCCTACTCTGCAGGGAAGATAAGCAGAACCAAACAGCATGCCAAATTCTTGCGAATCTCTGCACCCTCAACTTACACAGTATTGTGAAGGACTCCTTAAGTGCTTGCGACTTGTACGATAAGATCTTAACTAGAACTCCTCAACCCTATGTTCCAGTCTTGTATTATGCAGAGTCTGAGGCCCAAATCTTGCTCACAAAGACCAACGAAATTCCCCACCAGTTCAATATGGACTTTTCGAGTCACTCCTCTGACATCAATATTACCACGGCAAAGTTCTCGTTTGACGGGAAGTTCCTGGGCTTGTCGGACATAAATGAGCATATTCCATGTTCAGACCCACCGTTGGTGCAAGGGATCAGCAGAAAATTTGGAGCCACTTATAGAACTCACTGTTCCATGGGGATTCAAGAGCTTTGGGCAAAGTACAAAAAGCAGGATATGTACTTTCTGAATCCTTACGTAAGTTATCTTGGCGGTGATAATAGTGACCTCCGCTTGTACGATATTCCTGTAAAGATTATGAATTTCAAGAAGAATGGCCTAAAAACAAATCAGGTACGTTTGTTACGACTTGTCACTTATGGAATCATTTAATTCGCATGACTAAGTAGATAGTTTGACAGCAATTGTCTCGTTCCTTTAATTACAGAAAGACGAAATGCAATGGCAGCTTGTTCACAGATTCTTCATGGTGGACACTATTGGAGGTTATGAAGACGACAATAGGAACGGTGTTCCATCTCACATTCGATATGTCAGTGAAATTAATATAAAGTAAGTAATATCTTATTTTCATACGAGTTGCAACTTTCATAGTGGAAAACTTTTTAAAAAACTAAACTAAAACTAAAATGTTTGTTTTAAATCTCATTTTGCCCCACAAAAAATATTTCCAGAGTTCAGTTGCAGAATAGTCATGAGCCAGGGAGGATTTACGTACCATTGATGACCTTAACTTACAGAGATTTGACAAGAGAAGAATTCATGCGAAATGAGCAGATTCTTTTTCACTTTAGCGTGAATTATATTATGGATATGTCCCGGTCTCTTGAAGACGTCAAGGTCAGTAAAAAAAAGGCAGAAGGACAAAGGATGGAGGTCTATTAATGAAGTTACTGTAATGCTTGTTTGTAAAATTAACTACTTGCAGATATCTGTTGGGGTGATAAGCGCTCTCGCAGTAATTTGGGCAGCAATCCAAACCTGGAGTTGGAACAGGAGAAATGGTCGGGTGGAAGTGGACATTGAGACAATTGCAAATCTGTTCATCATATCGTGTGGACATTTAGCGGATGCCTTCTTCATAGTTTGCTTTGGCACAGCTTTGTTCTGGTTCATCTTCTTCAAGAAGCAGGCTGTGGTACACGTACTGTTACCGGACCCTCAACAGGAAAGGCTTCTAAGGGACCTTCTGATTTCAGCCTTCTCCTTGAAGGTAAATCAAATCATAAATGAATCTGTAGAATAGGGTGGTTTGAAAATGTTAGAGATTTTTTCCCACGGATTACTAATTGAAATGTTTTTCTGTTCGGAAAGATTGTCGACATCTTAAAGCTGTTAAGTCGTCAGTCCAACATTGACATTTTCTTCATTGATTGGGAGCGACCCAAAGCGAGAAGTACAATACAGGCTCCAAACGAGAGGATCAGTAGGAGCGGAGGACATGATGCTGGAGCCAAGTCCGAGATAGGTTTGGGAATATATCATGATAAGAATGAAAGCGTTAGCATTTGGAGATCCTACTTTGTTGCCAATGAATGGAATGAGATACAAACCTCACGAAAAGTGAACGTTCCGGCTCAGATTATTGCAACATTGTTTTTTCTGGAGGTGAGTGAGAATATGTACTTAAAAATTAGGTTCAGGAAGAGGAACAATGTCCTCGTTGGCACAGTATTATCCGTTGTTTCTGGTGTTGAAAGGTCGTTGGATTCAAATACTGGGGGCTGTACTGGCCAGAAGGAACCCTCAGCCCTGGACCAGAAGCGGAACACATCCCTTATTCTACAACAGCTAGATTCGCAGTTGCCACATTAATCTTTGGAATTATTGGGATTCTTCAGGTCTTTTGACTCAGTGATTTAACTAAATGATACACGTAGTTAAATATTTAAACTAACGGTAGTTTAATCCGTAATTTATTGCAGTGGCTGTACCGTGTCGGCATTTATGAAAGATTCATAGAGGACGAAATTCAAGACTTTGTGGATTTATGTACTCTGGGAAATATCAGTGTCTTCATTTTAGCAGCTAAACAGCATGGATACTACATCCATGGCAGGTAATTTCTTCGGCAGTTATATGACAATAAAAATAGACCGAATATGTACTTGGTACCTTTGACATATGTTTCTTTCTTAGATCTGTACACGGATTCGCAGACACGGACATGCAAACAATGATAGAACAATTAAATCGAGAGGAAGAAGATCTATGCAGTCGACGCGGTTTACTGCCTCAAACGGATCAACAGACGTTCCTAATTAGTGTTCCTGGAACATTCAGAAATGTTTACAGCCAAGTTCTTCAGCCACTCTATGCGGTACGCAATACGCAACAAATACAACATTTTCCTACAGCAAAAATACTCCCAATTTTAGTAAATTCATGCAAATAATAATATCTGTCCCATTTCCGATTTTTCACCTCACAGACTTCGAACAACGCTACACCCTTTTTAGGGCGTGGAAGACAACTCTCCCTAACCACCTCAAAGGCGTCCATTGGTGGTTCCGGAAATAAGCCAACAGCCAACATGCTCAATTTAAGCATCCATGCTTATCATTCCATGAACAGATTCCTCACTGCATTTCTAGAGCATGCATTGAGTGACTTGGATTATGACGTTAAAGACAAGTCTTTCTTTGAGACTACTTTCGATATGGAGTTTGGTGAACTCGGAACGGACAGAGCTGTCTTTTACACAGGTAGCTGAGTAAACAATATTAAATCATAATACATTTTTATTATATTTGAAAAACTAATTTATAATAAAGTACAAATAATGTTAATTCCGTCTAGATAATGGACACAGCTTTGATTCAGTATTGTTTTATGGAAATGAACGTACCCTGTTCATGTTCAACCTATACACATTCTTCTTCGTGGATATTCTTTCGCACAATTTTGTCTTAGCCGGGATTGTGACTTTTGCTACAGACGTGGTATTATAATATTGAAATGGATAAATACACAAAATGTTGAGAAACTGTAACTAGATTATTTATTTATTTATATTTTTCTTATACAGGTTATCAAAAGTTTGCGGAATTTTCTGGGCAAGCGAAATCTTGCGAGAAAGACGCTGATCGACAGTCGATTTCTTATATAATACATTTATACAAAATTCATATATAAACTAATGATAATGAAACCGTGCCTGTCATTGACCTGGATGCTAATCGTGCGATCCAGCATCTTATATTTTCTTTAATTATTTTGAATAAAAAACCAAATAATGTTAAATACATTACATTAAATTCGGATCGGTAGATGCAGGTAGTGAGTTCACATTTTTGTCTACAATTTGTTCACTTGCTGGTGGTTTCTCTTTTGGAGTTTGTTCACCAGCCACTGCTTTCTAAAAGATTAAAAATAATTGTCCTATATAACCAAATTAATTGCAACTTAATTTACGACATATGTAATATCACTAATATCTGTAATCTAATCTGTATTATATTCGCACCTCTGTACCCAAAGTGATAAGCTGTATCCTCCGTGGTTTTTTGATCGCTGGTGATACTACAAGTGATGGACTTTCACTAACAATCGCTGTACCATTTACTACTACATTCTGAAAAATTGAAAATAATATAATTGCCCATTATCCTCAAATGAATTGTGATTAGCTTCTAACGATTACAATCTGTGTTATATATATCGTCACCTCTGTTGTAGCAACCCGCTTTGCTGCTGGTTCATCTGCGTCCAAAGTTACAAGCTGTATCCTTCGTGGTTTTTTGACAGCCTCCTGAATCGGCTTTGGAGAGGAAGTAGCGGAAGAAGCATTTGTAACAACAGGTTGGGAACCAGTTAAGTTAGCTGATGTTTCCACCGATGGTGTTTGCACTCCTTGTAGTTGGCCTGTCTCTAACGTATTAGATGAAGCTGCCAGCGTGACAAGCTGAACCCTCCTCGGCTGCTTCTTTTCTGTAGAAGAAACGGGCGTCTTCTTTACCCAACTATCTAAAAATGTGGGCTTGGGAGTTGTGGGGGCGGGGGCACCAGGAGTCGTGCCTGCAGTTGGTGCCACATTTGGCGCTGAAGGAGATGAGTTGACCTGCGACGGCTGAGATGAAGGGAGAGTTTTTACACTTTCTTGTTGAGGTCGTTGAGAAGGGGAAGAAGTACCACCTCCTGAAGGACTGCTGGTTGGGGAACTTTTCATTGAACCCAACATTTTCAAAATCGTCAACGGTTTCTTTTTCTTTTCCTCCTTGTTCTCAGTAGGTGTTCCAGGATCTTTTTCTTTCTTTTCCTTTTGCTCCTTTTTCTCTTTCAGTTCACTGTCCTTAACTTCTTTAGGTTCCTTTGGTTCCTTCACTTCTTTCTTTTTTACTGGTTTAGGTTCAGGAGGTGCAATAGGAAAGCAGGTTGGTGTCAAAGAAGGGAATTCTCCCTCTCCAATATTATATTTCTCCCCCAACTCATTTTCTTCAAACGTAATGATGGAACAGTAGCCATCAGTTGATGAAGCAATAAGGACAAGACCATCTGGGGACCAAGAAATATCAGTCATCCTTGTGCAGTGAATGTTTTTTATGCACGCCAAGGGCTCAGATGATGCCGTGTCGCCAATTAAAATTGAGTCATTCGTTGCTATTGCATAGACAAGACGATAAGGCATATCTAAGAGAATTCCTCCGTCATCTCGAGGAGGTCGTAATTTGCCAACACATGACATTATTCGGTCACACTTCTTGGCCGAGTTCACCAATTCAGAATCTGTCAAGTCAGTAAAATATTCCGTATTAATATTTTATGCATACATACATTTTCAGCAAAACTACAGCTTAATTACTTATTATGAAATCAACTGCATATACGAGCGAGCACCAAAGAAAATATTTGCAAACAAACGGTACCATATCATGCCACTTTAAAATAAGCACTGCTCCTTGTTTTCTTGTACTTGCTCACCATATTCATACTGTTTCCGCTCCCTCTCGTAAGTTACTGTACTGAACCTAGCAGCAATTGAATAGGAAGTTCCAGTAGGAATAACGGCACAGGGATTTGTCCACGAATTTCTACAAAATATTATAGCAGCGTTGTTTTGGTCAGGTTCCGACTTTTTCGTAACCTTGTCCTTGGAGTTTTCATCCTCATCGCCAACTACAGGTGTCCCCTGTCTTGACTCTTCTCTCTTCTTTTCAACAGGTGGAAGCAAACCGCCAGGAACGATTAAAAACTCCCCTCTCAAACTAAAGCTAAGTCGTCTGCAGAAGGTCTTCAACATGTCATCATGAAACAATCTGTTTAAAGTTGTCACAGGCTTTTTTGGCGGAGGCTTCACCTCTTGTTCTTCTCCATTAATTTCAGATAAAGGTTTGTCTTCAGATTGTTCCGAGTCAGTAAGCATGGGTTCACAAGGCAGTTGAGGTTTGCTGGCAGTTTCTGATTTTTCCATTGTAGCTTCTGCTTCTGGTCTGTTTTCTTTTCCTTTGGTTTCGTCATCTTCGGTCACACCAAGCCATGCAGGTGGATATTTCAAGGTTTTATGGAGCACTTTACCGGTCTTGTTGTTGAAAAATCTCAAATGTCTAAAAAAAAATTCGTAAACAATAAAAACATCCATTGTTAATAATATTGCTATTGAATTTTCGCAAATTTACTTTAATGCGGAAAAAATGATAATAAGTCATATAATCAACCAACCTGTCAATGCACATGGTAGCACTAAACTCTCCAAGAGGGTCATACGCAACACCTTGCACAAATCCAGTATGTTCACGTTCTGACCAAAATTGAAGTTGAATTCCCTGCCAAGACAAACAGTAAGTAAAGTCCAATAAGTAAAGAACAGTAAAACATTATTATCACAATTCAAGCAATCGAAACACAAACTCAAAGAAGTGCTGTTTGATTGAAAAATATAAAATAATCCAAACCTTCTTCACATCCCAAAGAACCGCTGTATTATCAACGGATCCGGAAACCAAGTAGTTACTATCAGGAGACCAGCATAAATCCGATACATCTTCAACATGCCTTCGTAAAATTTTATCCACACTCCAGACCTCCTCTTTCTCAGATATGCTGTCATTTTTCCAAATGTAGACATAGGAGTCTGGAAGAATAAAGAAATATAGAAACTTACTTAATTATCGTACACATTAATTCATCACATTAACATGCTAGATAACCAACAATTAACTAATAATAATAATGATTAACAGTATTCAATGAAATTATAAAAAAGTCCAAATCCAATTTATTACCATCATCCCCCGCCGCTATGTAAGCACCGCATGGACTGAATCTGCACACGTTTATCCCCTTTTGATGTCTTGTTAGTTCGGAAACGCATATAATCTCAGGTTTTATGGTATTCGGATTCGTCAGGTGCCAAACCTGCAAATATAAAGAAGTCATTTCATGTCAAAAAAGTCTTTTCAAAACATTTCCAGTCTCGACCAACTAGTTAATCCATTATTGCAAATATATTAATATTAATTAAATGTTTAATTAGCATACCAAAAGCAACTTATCCGCTCCACCCGTCACAAGACGGTAATATCCTTGCTCGGATTTCCCCTTCGGATCAAAATCCAACGTAAGGACGGGATCCCTCACATGCCATGCGATTTGAGGAATTACGACCCTCATAGTTATTGATTACTAATTATGACACACGATAAGCTCTGTCACGATAGAAAATGACAGCTGGAATTCAAATTTAGTCCAACTCGGCTCCTCTTCTCGTTCGTGACTTGAGTGCTCCAGGATCCAGGAAGGAAGTAAAAATGATGAATGGTAATAACACGATAACAAGAGAGAAGCTGATAGTTCGAAAACTGTTCAGATCCAGATAAGTCCAAGTCACCAAAGATGATAAGATTTAAGATTTTTTAAATTGTACTAACTAACGAATTAAAATTAATTAGCTATCCATCAAACTACTGGACATTAGTGACAGACCATCAGCGAAGGTATTCTCCTTATGATCATATAACTTCTCCACTCCACTACTGCCCTGACATGACGGCACTTGATTTGCACTTCAAATATTTCACTGCCGTGTTTATGTTCATCTTCCTTTCTTCCAGACCCATTCTTCCAGATCAGGATGGATCATGTATGAAATGAAAGTCCTCAGTCTTCAATCTTGAACAAAAAGACTTTTAGCCAAAAGCTTCCAAGAAGCGCTTTTTGCTTTGTTTCCCGCATCAAAGACTTCAAGTTGAAGCCCATGGCCCGGCCTACCCCAGCCAAAACATAGGGGCTACTTGCAAATCCGGGAATGAGTCAACCCTAACTTGGGAGAGGAGTATCAGCTGTCGTTTGTATGACGTTTTGCATAATTTTTTAGTCAAAACATGTGCATTTTTTGTCAAGTGTATTTACTTTTGGAAGTGAGCTGAAGCTGTGTGGAAGTGATGATAAGGTGAAGGTGCTTTTAAAATAATGGGGATGCGATTGAATTGACGAATGTTTAAGTTAATGGACTTTGGTGTTAAAAGATTAATTTTTAATTGAGTTAGTGTCCCTCTCCCCTAACTGCAAAAGGCCTCTCATGGTGTTTAGTGTTTTCATCTCCCC